>JAULBW010026943.1:0-79983 GCA_032358265.1 Vaucheria bursata
ATTACATACTATAACTATTGTGTTGTGTTTGTCATTTATTTTGTTGTTTGCGCTTTGTTTTCCTCTATTTCTTCACATTTGCATTATGTTTACAAACTGTATTTCTGCTCACCGGCAGAAATGAATTAATATACGTGTAACATCTTCCCTCTGTCTTTGTTTTGTTTCTTGTATTTTGCTGGTCTCATTTGGTGCTTACCTTCCTGTCATAATCTGGTTAATCTGCATGTTACAAGGTTTGTTTTCCTATTGTTCCACACATGTCTTGCGCCATGTCAAGGTTCTACTATAATCATTCCCCAAATCTAAATCCTAGGAGTTGTAATCAAACGATCAGTGTAATACAGTAAATGGGTATTTTTTTTCAACTAAATATTTTGTACACTGTAAATAGAGGTGATGTCTTTTTTTATTGCAAATTGAAAAGTTCTCTGAAAAAGGGCCAGACATTGTTGTAGTAGATGAGGTTTTTTACTAGAAAAAGGAATGCTGCTAAGAGAAAGCCATGGAAAGAATAGAGACAAAAAAAACATTTTTTGCTAACTGATTTACCCATTTAAATAAATTTTGTTGAATACTATATAACGATAAACTACAGGAAGTGTAAAATTTATCACTATATGCAGCCTTCTCATCTTGAAATAGCATTTTCTGTTTCAGCTAATATTCTGGACTTCTCCAAAATAAGCACATGATCAAATGCAGTTCAGCTCTTTATTCTAAAAACCTTTCCTCTAACTGTGTAGTCTCAAATTTGGAAATTTAGAATTTAAATGCAGATGAGGAAGATAGAAAGTAGAAATGAAGTTATGTTACTTTTGAAAAGACATCTAAAAACTTTGACACATGATTGTTTTGGAGCAATACATTCAAATCGGTTTTAATGATTTCACTTTAATAGTGGTACTTGCACTTTATATGTATAGTCAACTTGTCAGTGTCAGTATAAATTTGTATGCAATCACACAATTAACTGCCAGTATAATCTTTAACATATTTAAGTACAATTAATTGCATATATACTATTCTAGTCAGTTCTAATGTGAACCAAAATATAATGCAACCTAACATGGTAAATACAGTATGTAATGTACATTTTGAATATTTAGTCAAATTGTTTGATTTACCTAGCTGAACCTTCACTACATATGTTGCCATTTTTAGATCAGGTTTGTTTTCAGATCAAGCATAGTTTAAAGTAAAATTTTTAAAACTAACAGAGTTAGGTACTAAAACTAATGCAAAGCTAAGTGACAGAAAGAATGAATGAGTTAATGAACTGTAGGACAAAATAAAGCAGTCCATTCATTTGTGGGATAGCACAATATCAGCAAAAGATTTTGAGCAAGCTATAAGAAACTGAACCAGGATATAACTGAGCAGTAATAAATGACAAGACACGTTAGTTGTTACAGTGTGCTAGTTAAGCATACACGTGTTCCGAAGAGTGATCTTTGTAACATGAGTTAATAACTAAGAATTGTGATTTGGATTTGTGATGCAAGAATCCGAATCATATCAATTAGACAGATCAATCCAATGAATTGCTCAAATCAATAGGTAACTATTTATAGCAATTCTTAATGAAAGTAAAGTAACCTGATGCATTATATTTGACGATTTTATTCAATATCAGCATATATTATTGAGCACATAACATAAAGTTAAGAATAGCAATACTCCTCATTGAACTATTGTTGAAATATTTTTTTTTAAAATGATGTTGAAAGAGAGTGATTGAAAGTTAAAACTGTATTATAATAAGAAAATTTCCTATTTGGCAAATCATTTATTAAGCTTTTCTCATTTTGCTACACCAAGAAGCTTGACTTTTTTTGAAGCCACTACTGTTTCAGTAAATGCTAATGGCATATCAAAATAAATTTCATATGACTTACTTTTTACTGTGTTGTCTTTCCTAACGTTCGTGTGCTATATTATGTTAAGTGGCATTCACGGTTTCTGTGTTTTGTGGAAATTTTTAATGGCATAGATGCAGAATCCTTTAGTTTTGTCATCATCTAGTTTGAGTTTGTAATTATCAGCTTTTCTCAATTAATCTATCTCTAATTTGAACAAATTCTCAGTACAAAGAACTGTTATACATTTATTCACACATTCTTCGAAACCTATGTTCATTGTTAACTTGAACTGCTAGATGGTTTGGTTCATAAACTAGAGGCAGAATTTTTTTTAAGTGGCAAACTCAAACTAGCACATATTGGCTTTGCTCTACTGTTAGCCCTCAGTGAGATAAGATTGCATCCTGGAAAATGCAGTTAAATTCAAATTGAAAGTAATTGTCAATAGTTTAAAAAAGGTTAATCTAATTCCGATAAATACCGGAATGTAATTGAGGACCTACTATCGATTATCTCAATTTCGGAATATTCTGATTAAATGTCGTGGGAAGGGCTGCAGCAACGAATAAATTAAGTTTCACTGATTATATATAAGTATATCACAGGCGACTTTTCTTAAAATGGTATCAGAACGCGATGAGCTTGAAGAAGTTTTCCGTCTGATGCTGCGAGTGCAAACTATTGGCATCGTCTCCGGATGTTTATGCGGAGCAGCTTTACTTGCATCTGATATGCTGGGAATAGACTATAAAAATCCCATGTGCTTATCTCCTATATATGGTAATTTCTCGCTTGATTGTTTCGGAAACTGATGCTGTACATGAGTATTATCGGTAGGATAAATTAAGAGCATTTCTTAAAGTTAAACAACTCTCCAAGACTAATATTAAAATTATCGGTTTATATATTTTCGAATGTCGTATTTTAGAGGACTAGATATAATTTTGATTATAAACTCATCAGCATCGCGTGGGCATGGTTATTATCATACGATGGAATTTGTAAGTGCACCATTCCGTACGGCGACTTCTGACGTTAATATTAATGTATATGCATCATGTTTTTTTCTTCTGCTATGATCTAGGCTACACGGCAACATTGAAAGCTTCATATAGCATGAAACCAGTGTATATTGAAAATTGCGCTTTCAGTTCTAGTCTTCGCATAATTGCAATATTAAATTACATTACATATAATTTTTCCTTGCAGCGGAAAAGTCTCGTTCCTTCGCTACGCAACTTCTCTTCTTTTCTTTGATATTCTTGGCGGCATTTGTGTTCTGCATACGCCTTTCCGAGCTATTCGAGATTACTCCGAACATAATAGTCGGCATAAGTATTACATCCTTTGCAGCATTTCTCTTGCTGCCCTTGCATACATGCATACATGAAAGCATTGATTTCCTGGTGTCTACTGGTATTCGTGTATTTTTCCCATCATCAGATGTTTCGTTCACAGAAGTTTTAGTCGCAGACGCATTTACAAGTTTGACTCGAACTTTATCAGATGCAGGATTGGCTTTGATTATGATGATTTCTTCCTTTGCTCACGTGTTTCCTTCATTGACGAGAACCCAACGTCTTTTCATAACTGTTATTCTCTCCTGCTTGCCGTCAGTATTACGCGCTAGACAATGCGCTATTTTATACACTGCTGAAATGGATGGTCAGAAACGTTTCATGCACGCAATGAACATGGGCAAGTACATCAGTGCAATTTTTCCAGTAGTCCTAGGCGCTATTCATGTGTTAGAATTTCCTGTTTTTGATAACTGGCCAGTCGGCTTTGCGGCAATATCAGCTGCTATTTTTAGTACAATTTATTGCCTAATTTGGGATGTGCGTATGGATTGGGGCCTAGGTGATATCTTTTCAAAATACGCCAGTGGAAAAAAACATGAAAACTTCCGAAGAGTGTATAAATATGGCAGCATCGCACCATACTATATTGCAGTTGTTCTTGATGTATTTTTGAGGTGCACGTGGGTTCTGTCATACATTGACATCTGTTCATTAAATTTTTCGTTCATACAGAGTTTTGGGTGCACGGTGGCTAAGAAAGGAACATTTCTATTGTTCGATTTGACACTTGTTTTGGAAATTCTTGAAGTGATTCGGAGATCAATGTGGATGATTTTACGTCTGGAGTGGGAGTTTTCACATCGATACATTGCTCAAGTAGAGAAAGAGTAGCTCTGTGCAATAAACTTGTATGTATATTCATATAGATTGATATTTAACATTACAGAGTTATCCATTTGGGAAAATTAATATATGCAATCTAATTTTATGTTTCATACTCATTTTTTTATTGCTTGTGTTCACATGTTCAAGAAATTTGTTTTTTTCTTTCTCATTTATGTAAATTAAAGATGACCAATAAAATCGGTTGCTTTTATAAGACAACCACTGCTTTATGTCAAATACTTGAACGCAATACTCTCGAATTGGCCAAAAATGTAAGAAGCGATTAGTGCACTCTGTGTTTTGATTCTTAATTTGTGGTAAAGAAATTTAAAAACTAGAAATTGATGGATGATATTCCATTGTACTAGTTAGTGCAACAGAAACTAATTTTCTAGGCCTCGAATATTGTATATTGATACAGCATACAATTGATCTAACAAATTGGCTGGGGCCACCGAATTAATTCATTACACCAAAAAATTAGAATCTAAACTTAATGTAATATGACTTTTTCATTTCATAATAGTCTTCTATATAAATTAGTTGTATACGATATTTCTTGTATTTTGTAAAATAAATGCAATAAAAAGCTAGAAACATAACCTGTGATAATAGAAATAATTACCAAGTGTGCTGCCTAAATTGAGAATTCAAATTGGCAATTATGTCAAACTCGAAATACCTAGGCCAGAGGCTCAAGATCGATTTCAAGTATCGAAGCAGGATAGTCTCCGATATCAAAATTTTGAAGCACCTCGGGGTGCAAAATCCCAAACGTTCCGATGTGTATAACAGATTCTGAAAATTTATCTGTTATTTTTCGAAGCATAACATCAGCGCAACGACCGGGAAAAAAAGTAGACTTGTTGGATGGACGGACAAAATATTCAAGTCCTTCTCGCCAGGGGCCCCCTTCAATGACGCCGCCAGTTGCCTTCGAGGCACTTGATCCAGCATACGATTCTGCGGGAACAATCTACAACAGCAGAAAGCACACATTAGAAGCTTAAAATTGATTCCATTATAATATTTAATAGGGCTAATCTTGTCTTAACTCAATGACAGAGGTATTTTGGTGACCCTTGTAACTGACAATTGTTTTAGTTTAACACTACAAAATAAATTCTTGGTCGCGATTTTATAAATTTTGAGGGATTTCAGTGGTAGTACAGTACTAATTACAGATTTTACCTTCATGGTCTAATGCTTGCTCAATTCAATTTGTCACCTAAAAAGGGCAATTCTGAAAAGGAATTTCTTTTTCATTTAATCGAATTAATTGCTACGTTTCAAAAATCATCAAGGACTTGCGAAAAATATGGCACTTATTATTTGTTTCTTCTAAAATTTTCATGCATATTTCAGCAGAAAATATACATTATAAAAATGGAATGATTGCTTAGCTGAATTTGAACAATCAGGTGGAACGATATATTTTACTGCTATTATGGTGACTGGCTACTGACCGAAAAGTACTATCCATTTTATTTGATTTTTTAAATGAACACAAATATTTTTTTCAAATCTAAGTATAAAGAGCTTATTTGTTTATGAAACTAAAAAAACTTGTGGATATTGAATGTGAGCCTTTGATGCTATCATCCAAATCAGGTAAAAAACTCAGATTTTCGGAATGAATATGTTAACATAAATTTCCGGCCAATAAAAAATGAAAAACCAATTTTACAAAAATTCAAACAAGTAAAAGATCATTGCAGGAATTGAGGTATAAACTCATTTATTTGCCCAAACTCGCTGAAAATATTTTCCTGCACAAAATATGTTGAAATTCCACTTTGATAACACTTAACCTATGGAGATCTATATAATAGCATTTTAACCCAAAAGTTAACAAACACAAATGACCATGCCTTAATCAATCTGCTTGATTACTTGCATATTGATTTGGAAAAATCAACTAGTATATAATAATATAGTAGGAGGGAGTTTACAGAGAAACTCTTAAATTGTATTATCGACAATTTTGATCTTTTAAATTATTTGATTTCTCTAAAATTAATGGTAAGTGCATGATGTAGGTAAAAAATAACCTGGAATAACTGCAAAATTCGATCTACCAGTCCATGTATTATTTCAAAGCCTGCTGTAGGACCCGCATATAAAGCGCATATTCGACGGACATTCCGAGCTCCAGTATCAGAAGAATCGTCCAATAGAACAACCTCACTAACCTACATGTAAACGATAATGCAAGATATAGTTGAAAAACTCAGCGTAATTTATGTTTGAATGAACAATGAAAGAGAGTGTAACTTTTGAGATTGCAAAGTATATCCGTTGAAATTTAAAGATATGTTAAATTCTTCTTGTTACGGTAACATGTTACAGGCACATAACTCAAATAGTCCGCATTAAGCCGACTTAGCTTGTAAGTGCAAATACAGCAATACATAAAGTTATTCATACAGTTACATTTCAATGATATGACGTGTAAGCACAAAAGAGACGAGAGAAAATAATAAGCTTTTCTACCTTGACCCAAGAATTTTGTATTAAATGTTGGGTTATGCTAAATTGTATAACTACTTTGAAAAGAATAGTTTTTTGTGCATATCTCGATATTGCGATCTTTTGTTTGAGATAGAATTCTGGGGACAGCATAGACATGTAAAAATCATTGTAAGGTAATATTACGCATAAGAAGCAGCTTCGAATACAGTCCACCAAAATAGTTCAACATGAATGATCCACTGAAAATATCCCAACAGATATAGCCGAAAATAAAATAACACTAAATTATTTACGCCAAATACCTCGAATAAACGAACACCATCTTTAACAGACATCGATCTGTTGTGCTGCAATGTTTTCAGAATGCCCGGAAGCAACGTTGTTCGAACAACTTCATAATCTCCTTCACCAAGAGCCACGGGACAATCAACTAACTCTCCCGATTCGTTACCATCTATAAAGCACACAAAAATGTAACCACATCATATGCATACATAAATACAATATATCGTGTCCTAAATTATGTTTCAATCTTTCACATACTTTCAGATTGAATTTTATTGCAAGTCACCATGGTTTGTAGTACAATAAAATTCGAATATAACGAATCTGTCAAAATAATTGAATTTATTCTGCATATCCGAATTTCTGAATTTGTTAAAAGCAAATTAGTTAAAATTGAAGTTTAATACATATAATTATATACAAATGTTCAGGTGAGGGCATATTAGTACAGAAAATAAAGTCAAACGTACTGGAACATACGATATAAAAGCAGAAAAATTAATTGTATCGATAAGACAAAAATACATGCAAACTAACCATGAATAAACGTCTAAATATGTACAGATAATACATGCTTTGAATACTTGAATTGTGCGGTAAACATGGGCAAATGTGTGGAATAGAACGTTCAATAATTCCAGAAAAAAGAAAGATTTTCAGAACAATAAATACATCACAAATAAAATGAATTTTGAAAGAGCAAACTCATATTTCGATTATTTTTCAACTCATAATGCGCTCATTTTTTGATGATAGATAAAATTTCAGAATGATTTCTGAAAGGCCAAAAAAGTTTTAAATAATTTAGTGGCATATTTTCATATTTTCCAAAATGTTTACTTACTAATGCCGGCAATGACATCACCATGAATATTGAGAGCGAATTCTTAGTGAAAAAATTATGCAACTGATAGTGATGAAAAATTCTTTAAAATAATAAAAAAAACTTAAGCTTATTTAAAGAAATATTGGCGAAATTTTAACTCATTTTAAATATTCTTTTATTTTTTTACTTTTTCTAGTGACTGCATTTATATCTGCATAATCGCACAATCCGTGAGTAAGAAGTTCCGTATATCCAGCTCTTGCAACTTCCTCTCTCAATAAATCACATAACGCATTGAGTGGCTGTGAGGCACCCACCGTATAAGTAACGGGGTTACGTAAAGGTAACGCGTTATAGCCGTAAGCAATTGCAACATCTTCAATAACATCAACAGCATGTAACACATCAGATCGAGTCGGCGGTACAGTAACTTGTAGGACATCACGCGATTCATCAACGAATGCTGGTCCAAGTTGCATTTTCGAACACAATTGACAAATTTTTTCGGGAGTTAGGGTCATACCCAGGATGCCACGTAAATCAGAAAGATTTACTTCAACATTGCGGGTTTCAAGAATCGGAGTGACTTTGATGTCACTGCTGTCTGATTCGGATAGTATTGCAACAGGTTCAACCGTGAAAGGATTCAAGCAGAGATGGGAAAACATGGTTACCATAGTATCTAGCACAATATTTGCCTGAAAACATAAATTATTTACGCCATAAAATCAATCAGCACTACTTGACATATACATGTATGTATAGCTCAGTTCAGATAGAACGAATCTATCGAAACCAATGAATTAATTTATTGCATCCGAAAATCTGATCAAAACTAAAAATAACCAGGACTTTTTTTAACTTCACTCAAATGAAAATCTTTAAAAGCAATTTCGTTTTATCGAAAGTTAATTGTACAAATTCAATAGACGCATACCATATAATGAAATATAAGCAACTGAAATCTTTGCCAAAAGCGTTACAAGTGCTAATGAATATTTTTCACAATACCTCCAAATATGCTGATTTTTTCAAAAAAATTACTATTTATTGGCATGGATATCTTTGTTTATATTCAATTACTAATTATATATTTTTGGAAGTGGTGGGGCTTTCTGTTAGCAATAAATACATAATTAATTAAGTGGATAATAGAACATGGATAGAAACTTATCAACATACATGCATGTATAAATGATGAATTTTATGTTCACACAATACTGGACCAAATCTCCATGGATATATTTGAAGTCCTACTTTTACAGAACCATACAACAGTTCAGCCATCCAATATAAAACTAATTGTGGACAAAAAGATTGCAGGTTGATTTCCAAAACTTCTAATCTAAGTTGATGAAGTAAGATACAACAATTTAGTAAGGTGCCGAAAAGAGAGAGTAAAATATCCTAATGCAGGACAACTTGAGGTATATAATAGCAGTGGCTAAAACTCATATGATTTCGTTCATTCCTCATCCATATAGAAAAGAGAGTGGAATATGTAACTAATATGGTGGAAAAATTCCATCGAAATAAGTAATAGATAAAAATCATGTTACTTTGGCAACCAAACTAGATAACTTAACTACCATATAACTTATAATTAATTCCAGCCTACCTTGGTGAGATCAGTGGCAGTGCATTCGATAAAAATATTTTTTGTATCCTGCGAAATACGCGAGTGGTAACTATTAATGACTGGAGGTAACGAGCACACTCTTCGTTTTGCGTCTAGAACTACTGGATACAATGGCGAATCATATATAATCCCAGTGTATGGTTTCAAATGCTTCACGGAAGGCTCAGTGTTGTAAAAGTCTAGAAGATCCTTAGCATTGAACTCACCCCTAAAAAAATAACACAAACATCAAAATTAGGAGCAATGCAAAACTAACGAAACAACAAAACAAACTCAGAAATGAAATTTTCTCTATTTAACTACTAGAACATTAAGTTCCACCAGAATTATTGAATGATTAACACGAGAATATCATTTGAGAACCTTAAACTATAGGAAAAAATAAAAAAAATGCATAACAAATGCATGTTGCACAAAAACCATTAGATAAGAAATCAATTGATTGCTAATTCTTGACCTAAAAGTTGAAAATTTCAGAATTTATTTTGGCTCTAATGAGTACACAGAAAAGATATCAAATTCGGATATGAAGCAGCTTTAAGAAAATTTTGAAAGGAATAATTTGAATATTGTTGCGGAACAAATGCTTGCTCACATTTATTATTAAAATGTTTGTCAAATCATTTTATTTCATATATAATGAGCCCTAGGTGATGCTAAGAGTACACTATTTAAAAATAATTTGATGCAAATGAATATTTGTTATATTTTAGTATTTGAGGAGATTTTTTTTTCAATTCTGATTGAATGAGCAACAATTAGTAAATTTCTTCGAAGAACTACATTACAAAACTTATTATATTTTTATTAATCTACATGAAATCAATCCAAAATCTCCAATTTGGTTTGTAAAATGTAAATTCTATAACAGAATATAAACAGGTCTTCTGATATTTATCTATTGATATAATACTACCGGCACTTTATTATGGCAATAACTACTACGAGTCTTGACAAATAAAATAATCTAACCCTTATTTTTCAATTTTTCTTGCAAAATTTTTCACACATGCGCATTTTCTTACAGATGTTAAAAAAATAGGTATATATCGTAGAAACAAATTTTTTGCTTCTTCCATATGACAAATTAATACTAAAATTCAAAGAAAAAAGTAATTGAATCCTCCCAAAACAAGATGTAGCTTTTACAAGAGAAAAAATTGGTTGTGGTAATTGACTCCGTATCTGAATCATTCAAAGTCAGAGTATCGAATCAAGCTTGAGCAAATATTAGTTCTATAAATTTATTGAGTCATTAGTGAGGGAGAAACGAGCTTTTGCTGTACTTGACATGGTGTTCAAGGTGGAATACAAATCCAACTTACGAAACATAATATACCTTTTATTTCTTATCGTCTATTCACATAAAATATTGCATTATAATTGAAATAATTTATGCCATAATAGAAGTACTCCAGAGAGATTGTCAAAATATCTTTAACCTGAGACAGGAAAAAAATTACTTATTTTAAAATTAACTTAAACTTAATTTCGAAAAAATAATTTATTTTTGGCAGACTAATGATTTTTCTCAATGCACGAAAAGTTTTGGGAACTGATAATCAACCTTGGTCCCACTTTGAACAATGTATGATGTAAAAATCGGAAAAAAAATTTCTGAAGAAATCTCTCAAGTTGATTGTCGTTTCCTTGTTGCAACGTCAATACGGTTGAACGATTGTTTAGTAGTGCAAAGCTTATTCCTACTGATGAGTAGGAGACAATATTACCTATCGTACTTCAAGCTTTATTGTTTTTAAAATTTAATCGAAAATTTTGGAATGCAAAAATGATAGCAAAAGCAACTAGAAATGATGCTCCTGCAACTTCTAATATTCAAGATGATGATGATGATGACTACCATTTATTGCTAAGAAGATTCTAAAAATTTTTTAAATATTAATGCATTTGTTTCAATGATTAATTTTTCTGTTTTATGAAATCAATTAATTTTTTCCAAGCTGCTTTTACCGCTTCATTAATTATTTCATATTTGAAGTTCACATTCATTATTCCAAAGTTCTGCCACATTATTTACCTGTCGGCTGGAACAAGCGGTTTAAACTTTATATCTTCTGGTAACAATGCTTCATATGTAAAAGGGCCTTCAAGCGTGTCATAGTCATGCGTTCCGATTGCCACAAGTGTTCGCTTCCGGCAAATATTTTGATGTAGTTTATCTTGCAATTCTATGAAGCTTTTATATGTGTGTGAATCAAACGTTATTCCTCGAAGAATTGCAGCCACAACAAATGGTCTTACTTCTGAAGTCGACGACTTATTTAAGACAGATTCTCTTTTTCCGGTAACAGTTTCAACTATACTAAAGGTTGGCGGACTTTCAATACCCATAAAGATTCGAAGGGCCCTAGAAAGTCCTTCAAGACAAAGGAGATCATATCTATTCGCTGGAATATCAAACTTGTAGATGACTACAGTAGCGCCCGCAATAACATCTGTGGTTACTTCATCAAGCTCAATTCCAAACTGAAAACAAAGCTCGTCAAACTCAGCTTCAGTGAATTCCCTTCCAATAGCTCTGAAAAGATTGTCACGGGAAACGCCAACTGTAGGCATAGCTAGATATCAATTCTAAAACCTTGATTTAGAATATGGCGCTGCAATGATTGAGATATAAGTCGATTATATTCAGTCAAAATCAAATATACTAGCGATACTCGCTGGAAGACATAAGTCAAGCTGACTTCAAGTCACGAGGTCAAAATTTCATCCGTTTCCGCTGTTACCGAATTCAAGATAAATTTGACAAAACTGCAGGGCATTCGTAAAAGTCTTTTATAAGTATCGCAAAAAATTTAAGCAGTTAAAAAAACTTATTGTCTAGGCTGGAAGTTTTCTTTAATTTTTCTGTGAGCAGGATACGCGTGATTGTTTAATAATAATGTCTAGGCTTTCTGAGAGCATGGTAGGATCTGTTTTGAGAAGCGTCAGTAATAATTCCAATTTCACCAGCCTGGCGAAGAACTATAACAAAGAAAAACTTTCTCAAAAAGATTTTCCTACAACGCTCAAGTTCACGTAAGAGGAATTAAATATTTTAGTAGTAAAACGGATTTTCTGCAGTTCATGAAAATTTCTAGTTACCATTTTCCTACATTACATCAATAGTGTCTATTTTTCAAACAGGATTTCGTATGATTTAAACCCTAACATGGGAACTCTCTTAAGTTTTCATTCAACCTTCTAGAGTTTTAATCTAAATATTCTACAATCTCCAATGGAGGCCATCTATTCAATTCCAATGGACATGAGAAATCATTTTATTTTGTTTTGTTTTTATATTAACGATTGACTTTGTACAACTCTTTTAGGCATCTCCGTGTACAACTTGAAGATAATTTGATGAATATCGATTCAGCTTTAAAGGCGGAATTAAAAGAAAAAGGTGTAATCTGCACCTTACGCGTGACTAATGAACTATATAAGAGTAGCAGCTTCAAACTTGACGGCGACGGATGGTCAGGAGAGGGAAAAGTTAACCTTATGCATTCCAGCGCCTCTTTTCTTTTAGTTGAGATTGCAGTTGCTTCAGAACCCGAAGTTTTATTTGGATATGCAAAGCTCAGTCTTAGCGGAATTGGTGAGGGAGAATACCTTGAGCGTACCATCGATATTCGAGAAACTGAATATGTGACACCACAAGATGACCTACTTGGACAACTAACAATTTTTTTCCAAATTTCTTTGAATTTTGAGTTGACTCTCCATAAGGTATTCTTTTAGAACAAAATTTCCTAATAATATGCGTTATTCAAAAATATGAATCTGAGCTATACATCATGACTTTATCATTTATTCGTCTTGAGCATAAATTCGTTAAAAGTGAATTTGCTCTATCCGAAGTTTACTGCATTTCTGTCCACGAGTGAAGAAAAAATAGAGTGCAAAAGTCAATGTTTAATTATGAAGCAAATCGATAAGGCTCATTTCATTAACTATGCTTAAAATTTTGGCAAATATTTTAAAAGAATTGCTTTAATACATAGTCAGGCTACATTTCATAAACATATATAAATATTTAACATTTATTTCTTTTTTCAAGATTGATTCTAATTATTTTGCTTGAATATATTTTATGATTGTCTCATTAGGAAAGCAAAACTTTTATTAACCAATTGATAATGATAAGTACTGTGTTCTTAATGTTAAAGAATTCAAATCTAATAGAATTCTTTTGTATGAATATTTATTTTGAAAATCCAGCTAGAAAACCAGTTTGACACAAAAAAGCTTCCTCTACTGGCAACTGGTGGTCATCATGAGTCTAAAAGTCATCATGAATCTAAATCTATTGCGCATCGTATGAGCCCATTTCATGCTGCAGTACAGAGATTACAGGTTCAAAGAAAATATCCCAAACTTATAAAACATGTTTTAATAGAGATCATATCTTATACATTTATCAACCATCTCTACTAATGTTGTAAAGATTGAGACATATTTATTCCTGAAAGCAGCATTGTCAACGATGCAATGAAATCAGGATGCCAATTTCTTGTGTTGATGATTTTCCTTGAGAATTAGGCAAACTTAGGTAGTTTCATGATATGGCAGTTGCATATATTACCTTCTGTTTCATTTTTTCAGTAAATGCAATCAAATATAAATCGTAATTTAAAAGTATAGCAATGATACTTATGGAATCAAGAAGTTTATTTTTTATAAAAAACAAAATTTGGGAAGAATATTGATGCCACATATGAATTTTTAGACTTTCAATAAGTACTGTGCTTTTTAACCATATTTTCATCAATATATATTATTATATTTAAGTTTTGTACGATATTGTTGTGACAATGAGTCGTCTTAAGTAGACTTCGATGCAAAGATAGATAGATACAAGATGACAGAGTATAATATATTATCTAGCCATTTTACTTTATTGACCCTGTTTGACACAGAAGGAATCATGAATTTATGCATCTTTTTGAATCCCACAAAACTGTAACATATTGATTAATCCATTTTGTCTGTTCTAAAATTCAAATAAAGTGATTACTCTACAGAGTTTCCTCCTTCTATGAATATTTCGATGAATTCTCTCAATTTTCGCCACAATCACAAACTATCGTAGTCTAATGTAAATTTCGGGTAAAGCAAATCGGTCGAGACCACCAAATTAATGTGCAGTATACGAAAATCTGAAACTGAAGCTGATCCAATTTGCCTTCTTGTTTATTTTTAATTATGTTAAAACTCGTTCAAAACAAATTCATTATATCCAAAGTTTACTTTATAAAAATTTATTGCTGAAATATTCACTTTTTATTTGTTGATTCCTGCTCCAGAATTCGATCGACCTTATTTTATACAACTATTCTCTATTCGTTTTTCCATCATGTAGGCGGTTATAGGTGACTTACAACACGTTCATGCACTGAATTCAGTATCAGCCAAGCAGCTTAGCTCTATTTTAAATCATGCAACAACAATGCAAGGCATCGAATTATTCGAAGACGTTTTATGGGATATGGCAAAATTGTCATTTGCTGAACATATATTTGAACCGGCAATTACATTTTTTCCTTTCAAACTGGGAAGCGAGTGTATTGATGAATCGGGGGGTGCTACCGGAAATATGTTTGATCCCTCGCTCATTTACTCGTTTGCTCTACATTCTGACTTACAAGAGCCCTTTATTGTGGTAGCTGATAATGATCATGATTGGTTAAGATGGACAGCTGTATTGAAGGTGTATACAAATCTCTAAATTTTATGTATACTATCAATTATGTATGGATTTGTAAACAATTATGAAAATTATATTTTATTCGATTTAGAAAAGCAATTTTAAACGTTTCAATCATTTTTTCTGTTGAGATTTTCGAAAGATTTCAAGATTTCAAAGGTCACGACAACTCTAGCTGCCATAAAAATTTCATTTTCATTTATAGCCAATAAATATAAGTAGATTTTTCCCTAAAATGTTGGAAACCATTTGCTAAAATATATCTGGAAGAAGAGAAATAAGTTCTATGAATACTTTTTTAAAAACTGTTAAGCATCATAGTGTTAGGCACCAAGGTAAACCATTAGTGCTTCTTTAAATAGTATTAAACAATCCAGCTTAGTTAAAATATTAGCCGAAACTAAATGAAAATTATTCTAAAACTTTATTTTCATTTTGCGTGAATAAAATAAATTTATTTTCTTTTTTCAGGTTGCTTGCGATGCAAATTCTGAAAGAGATCCAGAAAAACTATCAAAGTTGATTATTCCTGGTTATTGCAAGGATCCCATCCACCCAAACCATCCCACAGTGGGATGGCTACGTCGTCGAAAAGCCACTAGAAAAACGTTCTCAGGGGATTATGTCCGCCGTTTTTTCCGCCTTGAAGCGGATGCGCAGGGTCGATTTTCCCTCTATTACTCTCATGAACCTATGGACGATTCTAAGCTTATGACCTTAGTTCCTATTGTACGTGGTACGCGACTAATCTTGCCACAAATGCTCAGTCCTCCAACACCTTTCGGTGTTTCTCTGACCTTTCATCATATTACCGAGCACTCTTTTCCGAGCGTCGAAGAACTCGTTGTGACTGCTCATCTTGGTTCTCAAAGGCAAGAGTGCATAGGCATTTTTCCAAATCAGTCGTCGGAGTGTAATGCTCATGTCCTCATACCGGTGCAAAGCGATTTATTGGCCTATGCAGGGGACTCCGTAACCACGGTTAATGTTGGGTGGTACGGGGAAGATATACCAATTTTACCCAAGCAGGAAGGTACGGTACCCCCTAGATTGGTATTTTCCCTGTCTGATAGGGGAGCTGTAGGGGGTGGGGAACCCCTGGCTAAAGCTTCAGTACCATTTGAACTGCTTCCATTTGGAAAAGCAGTTGAAATGAAGCTTCCTTTGGAAGGTCCTGCATTAAATGGAGCTGAAATTAAGGTATACATATTGAAGGATTTGTTCTAAGATCGGGCAATATTTACCCGCTTTGTACATAAAAAGATGACTTGGTAATGAAGTTAACGAGTCATCGGCAATAGAAATTTCGAGGTTATTTGATAATATAATCATCAAAATTTTATATTGCGCTAACATATAATGGGTATAGTAAATACTTATCCATTTTCAAATTGTGTGATTAAATCATATAACAGTTAGCCGTGAGGATTGTGCAGATATTTCTTCAGATATTGCAATGCTCCTCTGTTCTAGTCTAATATTGAATAAATGTTTCATAAACTATATTCAAATGTATAAATGCATATACCATTCTTTCAATTGAACGTTTAGGTTAGTATTAAGATGAACAGATTGTGTCAGTACAAAACTGCATGGCCAGCCACCAAGTATAGAGTGATTCAGAGTGCTGAGCCAATGGAATTAGAGCAAGATATGTGGGAGGGCCCCTGTATGGTTCGTGCTGCCCCTCAGGGTTTTGAACTTTATCGGCTTCCAGAACCTTCTAGAACAGGATCTCCGGTATGATTCACTCTCTTTCGAGCTCAATCAATTTTAGCATGTATTCTAAGACCCACCATAATCTGATAGATATGAAATCTTGCCACTTCATGTATCAGATTCATATATTTAAAAGAATTGAAATAACTTTATGAGAACTGAAAATACTTAATTATCAATAAAAATCTTGGAAATCAATGTCGAAAAACTTTATTTTTGTCTACCAGAAAAATTGTTCTTTGGAAATATTTTCTGTACTATATATGTTGGAAGTAAATGAATTAAATAATATATTCATGTTGAATTTTTCATTTTTGCTACTGAATATTTTCTTTCTTTTTCAGCCTGTACAAGACTATAACAAGCCTGTCGCTATAATTGATTATTACAGTATAGAAGCAATTACTGCTGTAAATGAAAGCACTTTAGATGTGGCCATAATTATTGAGCCACCCGCCAGTGTGGGCGCCTGCGAAACCTCCTATAGCCCTGGAAATGTAGAGACTCAAAGGCCAATTGTTACCCCTCCTCCTCGTATTTCTAGCCCTATGAGAGACCAAACTGGTGGCCACCGTAGAGTTAGTTTTGGCATGGTCACTGGAAAGGTATTTTCTGCATCCACGTTTTTGAATAATTCACTCATTAAAAAATTTGAATCTAGCAAATCTGTGAGAGCACCAAATGAATACTTATATCTGAAATTTGCTACATCTGAAAATGTGAAGCTGAATTTTTCAAAATGTGACATTTTTCTTTTAAGTGAATTTGTTTATAGTGAAATCTTTCTACTCGAAGCTTACTTTATGTATATTTACTCTAGGTTTGTTGAATTCGAATATAATTATTTTTGTACTCATCTGAATATTTTAAAGAGATTTACAACTTTCAATTGATTTTTTAGGGAAAAATTGTGGCTCCTTCAAAGGGGACAGGTACTGTGACCCCTACAACTGATACAGGGCCAAATGATTATGTTATTTTGAGAGTATCTCCTTGTCCTGCTCAAATACTGAAAAATCTTATCCGAGAAAGAAAATGGATGTTTAGAGATCGATCTATGCTTCTTTACATTACTCATAAACTTGATGCTATACGATGTGAAGCGGAAAGTGAAGAAGGAACAGGACCTGTTTCATCTGATCCTCACACACAGTAAGTCCTGTATATTTTCCCTTTATGTATTTTTAAATGAAATCATTCCGTTCCTCAAAAAAGCTCATGAAACATTGAAATATCACTCTATCGTTGGCCAATGAAAGAAGGTTTCTTAAAAACATATTGATTTTTTTATACGTTCTTCTAAGGTAGGAAAACAATGAAATCAACATCATAGAATGGGTAGATCTGTAGATTTTGCTGCTAAAATTAGAAGGATTTTTTAAGCAATGTATATATTCCGCTAAAGAAAATCGATCCGAAAGGGTAAATGCATACTTTGACTGCTTTCAGATCATACTAAGTTCTATGTTGTTGGAAGGTCAACTTTTAGAATAATTTCTTTAAGGCCAAAAGTTTTGAAATATTATGTGGCCTATGCAACATGTTCGCTCAATATTGTCTTGTGTATATGTGTGTCAGTGACGCAATTATTGTATCCGCCAACACTAAATGTAGTTAACGGTATAAGCAATTTTCAAATTTTGCAGGGAAAAGCTAGCCAGAGCAGCAGCTGAAACATACAGACGTGTCCGAGGAAATATGGGTGAACTTCTTAAAAGCAGTAACTTGAAGCCTTCGAAAACTAGTGGTATGTCATCGGATCAGTCTCGCTTGCTATGCAGACTTCAGCGTTTGTCTTGCTACTTTTCAAAGCTGGTGGAATCGAAAGTACGACCACTTTGGGCCCTTGATGCACCCCCAAGAATGATACCAGACCCCCGCCTCTATGTGCGGCAGGATTTGGATAATATTTTTCCATCTCAGCTTGTAGTACAGGTTTGCGTAAACATTTTATGCATAAGTTACTGAATTTCCATATATTTATTGCATTCGGATCGGGATTTCAGTAAAATTTTACCGGATTTATTTATTCAGAGGGACAAGAAAAGATTGATTTTCTAAATACCACGGAACAAGTAAGTATCATCTAACGTAATCATTTGATTCAATTTTTTCCCATGGTGCCTTTTCTCGTTTGCCATTGATTTAGTAATATCTCCTAGTTTGGTGATATTCCATAAAGAGTGGCAAGTTTCCATGAAACGTCACGTTTCTCGAGTCTGGACCGGATGGGCAGGATTAGTTTATCAAGACTTTCAAATAAAATGGGGTTATTTTAAAGGATATATGCATTATGCAGATGTAATATTTGTTTATATATAGTCTTTTATCTAACTATTCAAATTATATGACTTGTGAGTAAAATTAATATTTGATATTTCGAAGTTTATGTATATTTACATTGCAACTGTTCAGAATTTCCTGCACTGAAATGTGTACATGTGAATCTTCAATGAAAATCGCATATTTTTATTTATCCAGAAGTTTAGGATGCTTTACGTTATTTGTTAAAGTTCATTTTGTGTTAATTATTATGTCTTCTGTATTTTTCATTAGCAGGCAAGTACTTTTGGATCAGGAGCACAAGGCTTTGAGAATAGTGTAAAAGGAATTGGTTATGCGCTTCGTTCTTTACACCAGCGTATGGATGAAGTAACTTTATACTTCCATGACGATTCCAAATCAATAGAATTTGCTGCTGAAACAGTGTTTAAGGAATATTACTTGCGTTGTATAAGTGAACTAGGTAAATATTTTATTCTAAGCATTAAACACGTTATAAGCCACTCATTATATGATTACATTTTAGTTTACATTGAAACTGACTAGTCGACTATACCTATATTGTATAGTAGCCTTTATTGAATTACAGCGATGGAAAATGTTCTTAAAATATTGTTCTGGAACAATTTGAAGTTAAGTTGAATGTGCTCTTATAGGTGTCTATGTGGAGAGTGATGAAGTGCTTCAGTCTGTTCCAATTGAAGTTGTCGTCGCGTTTGTATGTTTTTTGGTGAAAAGAGACAAGGCATTTTCGGAGTTGCTCACCGAGCATGCTCTGGAGCCTAGTCGTGAAACTGATTTGTTTACTGTTATCAGTATTGACTCAATATTAAACCGATTCACGAAGCGCGTAGAAGTTGAAATTTCAGAACAGGTAATTCAGAAACATTGCTCTGAAAAAGTAGTTAACTTTGAATAGATCCGCTAGGCGACAATTTTCGATTTATATCCTAGTTGAAAATGGGGGTTTCTTTCACGCTGACTATAGATGTGAATTTTTTTAAATAGTGGCATTAATTTATAGTGACAGAAGTTTATACAATTGTTTGCTAGTCTGGTAAACTATAGATTTTATCAAAGTGTTATAGTAATTTGGGTGTTTTATTATCAGTTGCAATATTCAGCCCAAGAAAATATACTCTCTCTTTGGCTACATTACAATAGGAACCATGGAAAATTAATGAATTTGAGAGGCTTATGATAGACCTAAAAGGTAGTTTTGTCACATTATTGGCTTTGAAGTTTTAAACTGTACATACTAGATATTCCGTAAACTGATGATGTCGATTACACCAATATTATCATTTATTCGAATACATTGGATTAGAAATATCAATATGCACCAGCAAACAGAATTGGTGGAGTGGTAAAGCTATGTAATATTATAATATATCATTAGTAGACTATCAATTTATGGAATATCACCTTTATTGAAATATTTTCCTTTATTTTTGTTTCGTCGAAGTTTCCTAATGAGGATGACATGGAGGCGGACCCTACAGCATTCCTTTCATCTCTACTATCGGAATGTAACCCTGACTCGGGAGGAAAACTGAGCACTCGGGCCCCCGAAGATCTAGTTGGGCTGATAGGAAAGTATATGCAACTTATAGCTAGTCAATGTCAAGAAAGAGGCGAACTGGGTGAGCATTTTTTGTATTTTTCAGTATTTAAAGTAAGTAGTTACTCTTGGTGTGCTGCTACCACGATTAGACTAGAAAAACATGTTAGTACTATCATTTATTTGAGACTTAACGTGCATTTCCAGGATATTTTTTGCTGCTTGTTTTGGGTGTAATTGGCTCATAAAATTATGCGATTGTAGTTTATCCTTTTTGAAATCATTTTAGGCTTAAAGTGTGTATATTAATTTTGATGATGAAACAAGCTTAAAATAAAGACAGCTAGATTATTTTAAATCTTTTTAACCTTTCGAAATTTTTCTGAAATTCAAACTTTCAGCAACAATAATATCATTATGAGCTGAAACATCACCACTGCACATTTTCGGAAATCAGATACTCTTCCTAGGAGTTCATGGAACATGGAAATATTACAAGGATGTTTTCTTATTAAAGAATGTTTAAGAAAAAAATTGGCAATGAATAGCAATTTTATTGGATAATTTTTGGTGATGTTTTCATTTTTCTCTAACTTTTCGTGCAATTTAACAAATTATCCATGTGTTCATTCATTCAAATCTTCTTTTTTTACTAGTGGCATATTTATTCATAGTAAGGAAAAAGGTTATAGTATCACGTAAAAATCCTGATCTCTATCGAACTAAGTACAATATAGATTCAATATACTGGCACCTATCTTCAAAACAAATTTAACATTTCACTTCGATATAGTCTCTTAGAACCCATTCTAAAACTTCTTCAATCGACGGTTTGTATCTATCTAATGGGTCGTAATACTAAAATACAAAAGTGTCAATAAACGCTCAAAAGGGCAAGTAGTAGATTTTATTGGCAGTGACTTTTCCACATTCACTTCAGTTTCAATCTATTTATGGTAGGTGCAAAAGTGTTTATAGCAATAATGGAGGCATTGCCTTCATTTGCTTCGCGAGCAACATGCACGATAGCCAGCGTAAATCACGCCCCATGTGCTTGGAACGGAGTTCGTTACCTAAGTGCACTCTTGAACGACTTGAGCAGATCTGGTGGTCTTCTAAGCTCATTCTTAATTGAACATGCACAAGAAATTATAGATATTCCTCTGGTAAGCAAAGCTTTTCGACATATGAATATTTGCTCAGCATATATATAAACTGAATTTATCATTGTTTTTTTTATACAGTAAATGTTGTATAAAATGAAACTACACTTGAGACGATATTTGGAAAAATCATTTTGTTGCAAGTTCAACTGTAGATATTCAGATATAATTAATTTCATACGCAACGAATTGATTCGGTGGTCCTAATATATTCGCTATATCCGATGCTTACGCTAATATTGAAATTGCAATGCAATATTTTTGGATAGTATGAAATTTTTTCAATATTACATCAAATTTTCATGGTAATTTTTTTAGGATATTGAAGTTGTATCTTTAGCCACTTACAGTGCTGGAGTTGAAGTTGCTTGTTTGCTAGCTGATCTTGCCTTAAAGCAAGTGGATGATGTTTGCTCGAGCTTCTTTAATGACGAGGTTAGCATTTATTTTCTTGCTATTCATTTTAATTATGTCATGCTAGCACGTCAGTCTTAGTTTCTTTCTTTTTCCTCCTTGCAACTACTTCTTCTATGCACTGCTGTCATTTTTATGCTGTACAGTGACAATTACTCTCGGTGTGCAGCGAATATCAAACTTTTTCTTCTGACATTGGGGTCAAAATAAAGTAATCTCGTGCCGCTATATCATCAGTGCCCCGTGAACTGCAGGATTTTTCATTTTCCTATCGAGTTTGGCAGATTGAAGCAGTTTAATACTTTTTAAATTGAGAAAGATAAATATCTGTGTCTTCTAAGCTATACGTAGTGGGTCTTTACTTTAAAATTTTTACTCTCTAAAAGAAAAAGATTGTTGTAATATGCGATTTATGTTTGTATTGTTCAGTGGGTTAATGACAGTGAGAATTCTATAATGCGCAAAGCATGTAAGCTATTCTGCCGCAAAATGGATGAGTTAGAGGGTATGCTGCATGCTGAGCCGCTTTTCCCGGTATGTTGCACTGTTTATGAATTTTATTTACCGTGTGTCTTCATGTATATCACCTATCATATGGATTGTTCAGGCTTTCAGCTACAAATTTTGATATCTTTTTTCTATAAACATTTTCATTTACCTTATTCTAGAAAACAATCCCCTTGATGTTAGATGCGAAAGTAACACATTTTTCTACAATACTTCTGAATTTTATTATGAATTATAAATCATTTGGTTATATATGTATACATATTTTTAACGTTTATTTATGCTCATATCATCCACATTAAGTCTTGTCTTTTTTGGACAGCCCCTTTTGTTAATCTAGAATCTGGCTTTACTAGTTAGAAAATTGAAAAATAAAATTTTGAATATCCAACCTTCAGCTTGGTTGAATTCATGAAGGATTTAAGTATTGAACAATGCGAAACAGGCAAATTCTCATTGATCATTCTAACTCGCATAAATTTGCGAAGAAATTTTTTAACTTTCTGGAATCCTTTAAAGCGGTGAGAATTCCATATATCGTCCTCCAGAGAACATAGTTGCCAGGGGTTGTTATATTCGAATAATGATCCTTACTTTTTTATATAGGTACAGTTCAATAATTACCCCTTGGGGTTTTATGTTAAGATCAACTTCTAAATACTGTAACATTCAAGACAATTAAAGCATAATCTATTGGTGTAATATTTGAAGGAAGATGGTGTGCTCAATCTTAATAATTGGTAACGCGAGTTGGATAGAAAATTGAATAATGACATCAAGAGTTATAGCATTAATTTGAGTTTTTTTCATGAAAAAAGTGAGTAGTTTTTAGTTCAAGTGTAATTATTTTTTATGAGGTGGTTATTGAAGCTGGCGTGGAGAAAATTGCATTCCGATATGTCCTTGGGTTCATTCAAAAAGCGACCGACCCTTCGCGCTGTAAGCTAGTTTCTACGGAAGAAATTGAAAAAATGAAATCGGACATTGCTATGATGGAACAGTACCTGAGAAAATATGGACCGACCGTTTTAACTTCGCTGTATCACTTGAAGGAATTGATGGTGCTGATGACTGAAAGTACAGATGTTCTAGAACAAGCATTGTTCATGGAAATTATCAATAGACATGAAGGAAATGAAGAGCAAGTGTATAAACTTCTTAAAGTAAGTTCTTGTGGAAATACATGTGATTCTTGCACTGTACTAGTATTCATAATTGCAGTTTTTAACATCATATGCTTGATATTTATGTATTGCAAGTTGATTTCATGGAAAGTTTTTAGCGCTTGATTTGAAGTATTAATAAAGGTACCCACTATTGCTTTTCAATATATATTTTATTATCATAATAATTCATTATCAATACACTGATTATGTGCAGATTACCCCCTATTTAAGTTAAAAAACTGTTAATGAATGGTGTCAGAATACTTGCGCTATGTTGCCACCATCTTCTTTCGAGTAAAGTAACATGTTTTTGTAATTGAAAATCAGCAATATGGAAAATGGCGAAACCTTAGTCAACGAATTCAATTACAACACTGTGTATTATTAGAGTAATGATACATTGTCAGTTGGAATATTAATGGGTCTTATCATATTTGGGTAAGTATGTATGTAACAGTTACAAGTAACCTTATCTTTGACTCTGAGCCACAATTTGCCCTATTGGTGCTAATAACTTCACAACATTCTAATTGAATGTAAGATAGCATGTTGTCCCCATAGAGTAAAGCATCAATTTTTTATTCTTTCCGGAAAATTTAAATTATAAAAACAAAATTTTTTTTAGAAGTGTATTTCCGAATCATGGATCCTAAAAAATTTCTTTGTTTTTTGTATGGATATAGATAATTTTTTGAGGCACATTTAAGAACCTTGAAAAGATTTTGGGAGTAGAAATACCACGCAAAAATAATTGCTTGTCTATTTGAATTTTCCCGATAAATCATAGATGGAAAACATCTTGAAACCATTTGGTTGTGGGTCAAATCCTCCTCCCTCTCCCCATCCTTTGCAATATGTAACTAATATCTTTCAATTGGATCTTATACAGTAGTATGATTAGAGTAGATGTCGGATATAACGAATTTGAAGGGACCACCAAATCGATTCATTCTATTCGAAAACTTGATGTTGAATGGCGAAATGATATATTCGTTATAAGGAAAAATTCATTCGATACAAATTTGTTATATCAGGAGTTAACTCTAGCCTCCTTTCTACAAAAACTTTCATTGCCTTGGGACGTTTTTAGTTTGTTTTGTTTTGCATTGATCACACTTTTTATACAATAATGTAAATACAAAGTTTTTTATGCATTCCTCTTGAGTTCTATTCATATTGTTTGGTGGTATTTAAGTTTTGAAAAGGGCAAAAGTTTTACTGTTTTCATATACTTTTTTATTTTTCTTTAGATTTGCACTGCGGTAAGAGGGGATTTACGCAATTTTTATATACCTGCTTGGCTTAACAAACTGCAGCAGAAGATGCATGCTGCACTGTCTGAAAGCGAAGAAAAGTCCACATCGCACGAGAGTGCAGTTGTTTTCGATTCTGTCTCGCACGAGATATCTATATCTTTCGACGTGTTTGATTGGGCACTGAGGGTTCAAATTGATGATCCGGTTGGTGCTTACGTATACACATACCTCACAAAACACGTGCATGCTCCATATGAAACTGACGATTCGGCAACCATGGTAATGTAGAACAACAACGATTCAAGGTGAACTGTTTGTTGGTAGTTTTCGTTTTGCAGTTTTTTACAGTGTCAATGTCAGTGTACTTGAGGTTTCATTTCAAATTCGAAAGTTTAGTTCTGTGTGATTTCATCTAGTTACTTGTTTGCGTAGGATTTTAATTATTTCATGTTTAAATTTTTCAGATATAAAATTTCTACAAAATAATAGAAATTTTGGGTGCATCTTTTTGAATGATGCATTTTACTTTAAGCTTTATAAGGCCTTGCCAACTATTTTTGTTCATCTAACTGGCCGAGTGACTTATGATTTTGATGACTTTATTTTCAAGTCAAAAATTAACCAACTGGCCAACTAAGGTATAGAACTCGACTTTTCGCTTAAACAAATTTGTCGTTGCCTAATTTTTCTATTTTTTCTGGAATAATGGTACCAGCACAGCTATTTCTAGATGATGCCTATGGCAAATCAATTCGCTCAAATTTGATTTGTTACCTGGGTACAACAGCATGTAATATATTTAAATCAGTTGTACAGTCCAATAGGAAAAAGGATTCATATTTGACTTTTCCCATCAACCAATCACATGGTCATCAATGGATTCAAAAGAATTTATATAAAAATCTTGTTGTTAAATTGTTGCAAAGAAATGCTCAAATTTATTCCGAATATAAATTTTAAGCGTTAATTTGGGAATACTTTTTCATGAAATGAGCCAAAAATCACAATTTGATAATAAAGGCAATGGCAGAATTCATTTAATTGTTCGATTAAAACAAAATAAACCAATTAGCTCCTTATCCAATAGCATCAACTCTATTGAGAGTCCTCTACTGCTACAACATTCAACATGTAGAATTTCAGCAAGTCTGTTTTAAAATGCTGCTGAATGGTAGAGAATTATCTTAGTTCTATTGTTATTGTTGGGATCTAACCGTACTAGTTCAGATTGATTTGACTGAGTAGCAGCAAAAAATAAAAAATAGTACGCACACGTACTGTACAAATATCACTTTACAATACGTAATATCTAGTCTAGAGAGTTGTAGCCAATATAATATCTATTGTCTGAGTATTACTGAGCAGTTTAGCATGAATTTATCTACATGTACGTTTTACAAATATGAGGTTGAATATGTCGTCAGAAGTAGTGCTTCCTCTTGATTTTGATTTATGCACTGAAAAATAATTAGCAGCTGTGTTTCTGTAAACCTTATAAAAGCAAACATGTCAAGATTAAGTCCTGACAAGCTACTCATATGTCCAGCTTTGCTAACCTGTTAGGAATTAACCGGTTAACAGCTAATCCTATAACTGTTAGCTGTGTCAT
Organism: Vaucheria bursata; assembly: GCA_032358265.1. Lineage (NCBI taxonomy): Eukaryota > Xanthophyceae > Vaucheriales > Vaucheriaceae > Vaucheria > Vaucheria bursata. Next base: position 26,659 of record JAULBW010026943.1, read on the forward strand.
TGTTTCTGTTCTCAGTTAAAGAATTCTGACTGCTGACATCATGTTCTCACTTTAGTCAATCAAATAGTGCCACAGCGCAATTACTACTGGTCCATCATATGATTGAATAATTGTCTGTCTTGCATTGCTAGAGTTCACTTCTAGCAACGCAGTAATATATACTGTATGATTCATGTTTAAATGTTTGTTTGTATTATATAACCTCAACAGTCCAATGCAGCATATGCCTGGGCTAAAAGGCATCAATGAATAAACATATCTAAATATTAATTTCCCGACACAACCACAAAATAATTTGTGGGAAAAACCCTTGCAAGTTAGTAGTAAGGTTAATTAACATGTAGAACAAAATTTGAAAAACAAATGCTGGATCCAAAAGGTCTTTTGACAAAATATTTGGGTTACTTTAAAAATCGACCTAAACACTTCAGAACAAAAAATTACCATCATGTGGTCATATTAATTTAACTCAAATAATAGTAAATATTTTCAGCCAGTTGTACTGTTGATTGCGCTCTCATGAATTTACCTTGGACTGCATTATCATATTATTATTATTATTATTAACCATTGATTGCCATTCAGCAAGGTACAATTAATTGCAGAAGATAGTAATCAACAGATTAAGTTCTTTGCTTCCTTATTTCAGCATTGATGGGTACATTTGAATTGCATTATTTTTTGGATTTGTAACTAAAAATTCAGTCATTATCACAGATTGGGAATATCCTGATGGTGCATCAACGGATGCATTTAAACCAAAAAGTATGGAAGTTAAACACAGTTCATTGATCTGTGCAGTACAGATTATAATTTGAACCAAATTTATTCTGTACGATATATAAGCAGTCAATCTACATTTGAGAGATAATGAAAGCACAAGAAATGTCGAGGAAACTTTTAAACATTGAGAACCTAGGAGCGAAAATATACTATTTAACGAATCTGCTTGTTAAGATTATTAGCACTTGGAATCATTTCATATGGAGATTGAATCAAAGAACGATCCTATTTCATGCTTGACTGAAGGTTACAAACTGCTTGATCCAGACTTCAAGAATGTTACGCACGAGTCAAAAACATCAGACCTGCACACAGCTCCAAGTGAAAGGGCTATTGAGCCTCATGAGCTTCAGCCACCGTTCGCAGAGTCAAAAGATAGCAGAACCATGTCTATTCTGGGAAGCAATCAATTTAGTAGGTCACAGGTTGATACTCTTCGTACTCCGTATTTGCTTGGTTCATTCGAAGAAGGTAATAAAAAACTTCATTCTTGGCTTGAATTTCTTACACGTCATGAATCAAAACCTTCAACTTCGGCACTTTTGACTACGTACAGCCCTTATCGCTGTCTAGTTCCTGTTCGAATAGATCTGGAATTGGACGGCCTACGTTACATAGATTCATTTACTTGGGATGCAAACGACCATTCATTGTCATTAGAAAATTTTGCTGCCCAAACAATCTCGGATCTCGCACTTCCAAATCAGCTTGAACCAGCGTTTGTCCGATCTGTTCGTAAGCAGATTATGGCATGGCAAGCTACAGTGCCAACTTGGGAGAACGAGCTATATTCTAAATCGGATGGAGAGTGTTTGGTGCTGATAGAACTAAGCATGCGCTTTAATGCCGTGGTATACCGTGATCGTTTTGAATGGGTGAGTACGTATGACCTAACGTATCATGCTTTCTATTCAATGAATATCAAGAAATAGTTTTATGGTAATAGATTCACATAATATAAAGTAACTACACTTGAATCAGTTTTTGGTGGCATATGCTGTTTTTTGACCTATTGAATTATATTCCGCTTCTGCTCTTTCCTCATATGGTATGTTTTCCTCAATATGAGGTACAACTCTATAGTTTTTTGCTGGATTTAAGTAAAATATTAATCATCTTAAACTTCAATTAATTAGAATAAAATGAAGAATTCTTTCACAAGTCGGAAAAATGTTCAGAATCTTATGGATATAACTAATTCTGATCAATTCTAGATATGATTAGTTCGGGTTAGAATCATTTCTGATTGATCGATTGATTGTCCTCCATTGGGGTACTTTTTGGCCACTTAAACTTACTATTAATGTACTATGGGGGATAATTTGTAGTGTCTTGTAGAATTATAGAAAATTTCGTCTCCTCAACTCCCAGTCATTATTATCTCTATTTCTGCATCACTATTCTTTGTGTCGGTATAATATTTATTTTTACATCAGGATTTGGATGAGCCTCTTAACAGTCCAGAGTTGTTTGCTGCCCGTACAGTTTCGGATTTAATGTTGCCTCAACAAATGGAGCCAGCAATTGCGCATTCCATACACGAACAGCTAGCAAATCATAGGCAACTTCTTCAAAGAGAGAATGCTTGTGGTACAATCAAAGAAAATCGGTCTGCATTGGATGTGAAGGGTGAAGATATTGATTCTGATTCACTTAAAACAAAGGTAAGGCATGCTTTGAGAAAAATTATTTTTCCAGAACTTAAGAGCAGAGAATGTTCTAGGACTTCTATATATTCATATATACTGAATAAGCAAATTTCTATTTTTCCACAGGATGCCCTAGTGTTTATTTATACCACTCATTTAAGTGTTTTGAAAGTATACTTACGTGTTTAAACTATTCATTTATTGAGTATCAGTCATTTTTATTGGCTGTTTGTACTGATAAACTGAAGTAATACTAGCGACACTATTAATAAAGTTTCCTATAAAAAATAATAGTTTTTGGCATTATTGCATCCCTTTGAAATGTGATTTTGAGGGCATGAGTGTTGTAAAGCTGTCATCTTAATATAGTCAGATATCACATTTCGATCTTATACTAAACGATAAACGATGTAAAAATCCATGTTATACATTTTATTTACAATGAATTTATTGTACTACATATCAATTATATCTGTTTTGACATTCCAAATATCTCTTGTAAAATTTATCATTTTTCAGCATATTCTTACTCTCATTGTTTCAACAAAAAAGTGCATATATCTAAATTTTTTTCATGCCGTGCTTCCCTGAAACAATAAATATTTATGCTAATTAAGAGTTAGAATGTTGAGTATTAATTTATTATTTATCGGTGTGAAATTCGAAACAATGCAAATACTTTTTAAATTTAGATTGATACTTATAGAAGCAAGTAAGATATAGACTCAAGGTATACCTGATAATATATTTTGAAGTAATCTACTTTATCACCATTACTCTACAAAAACGAAGTAGTCAATATACCTGTCTTGCTGTTTTTCAGCTTCAGATAAAATTTTGCTGAGTTTCTAGGTGTGGTAAGCAATCGATATTACAATTCAAGAGATGCTTTACTTCTGAAATAGAATAATTACTCTTCAGAATTTATTCCCTATATGAGTATTTTAATATGTATGACTAATTTATGTTCGCATACCGACTATCGAACTATACTGCCTCACTGCCAATTTTGTAGTTCGAACTCATTTATTTTTATTTTTCATGTTTACAGTACCTCACCCAACCGCGAATGATGCCTCCAGTTTATTCTGAGACTTGTATATTGCCTCCAGAAATGCAAGAATGCTTCACTCCACACTTGAATTTGCTATCTCCGAGAGATCAAATGGAGCTACGCAGTAGGACATGGCAGCAATTTAAACCTGCCCCAGGCAGCGCAATTATGCCAAATAGACCAAAATCACAACACATTGGGCTCAAGCCCCAGTTCACTGTCCCTCTTGTGGACCCTCTATTTAAAAATTCAGGGGTAGCTCGAGGGGTCCCTCTTCAGGAGGGAAAAGGAGGTGAAGGGGAAACTATTGGGGGAGCGCAGGGTACTGAAGGGGCGTTACCCCCCAGGCAACCCCCCGATGTTGCCCATCTTAGAGGATTGCCACTCCAGCAACAAGTTAGCATGATGCAGAGATTGATGGTAATGCCAATACAGCGGGTGATTCCAGGGAAAGGAGCACATCCTCATACATTAGTTCTTGAAAGAGAAGATCTACCGAAACGTAGGGGGAGACGAAGGTGGTTCAATAATGAAAATCCGCTAAAGTCACAAATTTTACGAAAGTTTTTTACTAAAAAAATAAAGTGCCACATTGGCAGCATTCCATAAATCACGGTTCGTTTTTTATAGATTAAGCATAGCCGATATCAACGGTATATATGCTGCCATGGGAGAGGTCATCACTAAATTTGGCTTAGTGTCAGATATATTCTGATTTGAAATGCACGCTTTTTGAAATTTTAATTACAACTGTTTATTATGCATTTTCAGCACAGTTTTTTGTATTGTGATTGATTGCTGAAATGATAGCTTATCGATAAATTTTTGTCAGGCCATTAATTTGTTTTACAAATGATTCATCAACAATCCGATGTAAAATTACTGTATTTTAAACTTACTTCACAACTTAATTTATTCTCATATAGCCATGCTGATGCTATTCGAAAGCAAGAGGAAGAAGACCAAGTAGCAGCCCTTCAAGTGCTAGGATATGCAGTCCAAATAGTTGCAAAACCTGGTAAATAATGATAATTTAAAATATCTATTCCATTTCATGACCACATAATAACATTGGCACTACACATATAACCACCAATTTTATAGATAGCTAACATTGAAATACAATATTCAATTTCTACGTAATTGAACTTGAGTCATTTAGTCGTTTATTTTACACATATAAATTGATTTTTAATATTAACGAGTAATATTGCAATTATCATAGAGTTCAAACCTCAGAATACAAATTTAGACAGTTCTTCAATTTTTAAAATTCACTTATTTCCTCTGTTCGAATGTATCTGACAAGTTTGTTCCGATTGTACTGAGGTAATTAACTATCTTAGATTGAAAATATTTTTTTCTTGATTCAGGATGAAACAAGGAGCACCAAATCTGTTTTAATAGTGTTCAAAATGCAGTCATATACCACTTGGTGACAAAAGAATTTTGTAATAGTGCCATTTTAATTATTGAATACTCTTTGAAAACTTTTAAAAAGTTTTGAAATATTGCTCCAAACCTTCGTGCACATACTGGTCTTGAATGTATGTTTGCAATCTATTGTTGAATTATATTTCATGCAGCAATACTGATGTTCTAAAATTGCAGTATACGCGTGCGCTAGACAATTGAATTTGAACTATATTTCTTAATCGGGTCCCCTATTTGGGTTGTCCACCAAATTCAATTCTACTTGGGATGAATAAATTATCCCAAAGTTCCATCTCAACACACCAATTGCAACATAAAAAATACTACATAAATATGCTGAGTTGCGTTTGCAAATCGTAGTGGTGAAAATCGGATGTTAAATCTGCTATTCAATTCTCTCGTTCTGTAATCCTTACATTGTGAACAGACTCATGGCAGCGAGTTGCAATTTATTAGTATATATGTATGTAATGTATTGTCAAAATAGTGCATTATGAAGGGAAGTATATATTGATCAAGATAATATTTTGCTCAAGTTTTAAGTTTCGATTCATGGTATATTTCGCATTATATCCATTACAAAGCGATAATTGACAGTGGCATATTTTAGCATTTTGGCGTTGAATATAATTATAATGAATTAAAAAGTGCCAAATATGATTCACAGCAATTGCCAACAAATTTCATCATGGAGTGCACGAAATAAATACAGTCATATACTGAGGTCAGGAAAAAGCTTTTTCTGTTTAAAAATTTCACAAGGGAGTTGAATGAAGTCTATCTTTAGTTTCAAATCACTATAAGAAAGAATCTGATTGATATCCATGGGAAGGCAATATTCAAATTTCATTCTACATTTTAAGGCCTATTGGAGAATTAAAATTATGAACATGAATTTAAAGCAAACTGCTAGGATCACTGTGTCCTTTGATAAATAAAGGCAGTTATACTTAAATATTGTCAGAAATCGACTATAGTCGCTTATCAACTATATCTGTCATATTCCAAGTGTTTGGAAATCTAACTCCTAATTACTCAGGTTAAGAATCTTAAGTTCGTGTTCTGTATACAATAATATATAACTTTATATCTATATATATCATCTTGACATATATCGTTTGTTATAGTAAACATTCGTACACTTATTCGTTAAGTTCAATAAAAGGTTTTCATACGAATATTATTCTAATTCACTTTGAAAGAATCATCAACTTTACAGGCCTTATAAGTCAATATTTAATCAATATCATGTTGAGTCTTTTATATTCTGTATGTAGAGCACATAGCATACATTTGAAAGTGTGCCTTGCATCATTTGGGCTTTAGATTATAACAGCTAGAATCATGGTATTCGATAACGGTCATGTTGACTTCCTCTTTAGTAATTACGCTCTTTAATGCCTGTGTAAAAGATGCTGTAATATTTGAAGGAATGACCCAATCCACATTAGACTTTCTTTGCTGAAAATATTGTACTTATTACTACAATTTCATTTTATTTGTTTTTAGCTGATTATTTTTATCTTCTCATTTCAGGATTAAGCATCAGATTTAATTATAGTGCTAAAAATTATGTTAACTTCAGGTGGCTAGTTTTAAAATACATTTATTTTTTTATTTTTTGAGACTTTTTAGGTGACAAGGCATTTTTAACTGAAGTTGCTAGTGATTAACGATCTGAAGCATTTTCTTCAAAGAATATGAAAATTTAAAGAAGTGCTGCAATTTTTCATTCCTTATAGTTTTCTATGACATCATCTATTTTAATCATGATGTTTACAATATCTAGCCTGCATTTTAATCATCTCAACAGAGCAGTAGTTCATTCCATAATCTTCCCTTGATCCAAACTATGAGCATGTATACAGTTGCTGGGCATTTTTCATTGTAAGTTAGTCAGATACAACAGGCTATTGTTTTTGCTGCCTTTTATCTCAGTTATGTATTATAATGTAAAATTACATAGTGATAAAAACTTTGAATCTTTCTCAATGCCAGTTGTGAGATTGGTTTTAAAAGCATATTTTCATGATGACTTCGAAATGCAGCAGTAAGCTTATGTTTCATACGTAATATTCTGCTTGGATATTAGTTTAATACAGCTAAAATCATGGATACTCATATAATTTATAGACGCATATATCAGATGCTTCATTTTTGTATACGAATGTATTCAATCACGTATATCATAGATTGGAATTATTCTCAAAAAGCATATGGGTAAAATAAAATAAACAAGAGATTAAATAATTTGCAAGTTTTAATTAGCAGTGATCAATGACATTATCAAGAGCATCATCTTGAACTTTATCCCATTTTACTTTCCGGGAAAAGGAATACATTTTAATAAGTTTATCATTAGAGAATTCAGGAAAAACGATGAAAATTTTCAGTGGAAATCTGTATTGCGCCTTGCAACATTATTAGTGCTGGCATCTTTGAATGGCCATAACCCACTAGTATATGGTCCATGCATTGAGCTAGACTCTCCAGAAATGCCCCCTCCCTCTTGCGTTGCATTCGTCACTTTATCCAGCAGCTGCCTCCAATTCATCCGTTTCCACGACTCAGGAGGCGGTTGTTCGGGTACATGACAATAATGAATACCAGAAAAATAATCGTCATGGTTATTATGACTTGAGTTTGAAAGATTTATGGCCACAATAGGGGGATTCAGATGAGTAATTGCCCCCTCGGTATTCTCTAGATCTTTTAAAAGGGCAGACTTGCGTGTGTTTTGATTACTTGTGCCAAAGCTCGCTGCTGATTCGAGGATAGTGGTGAAGACATCATTCACAGGTTTTGAACCAGTGTGCTGAACTGCTCGGAACGAATCATCCACAGATTTTTTATCTGTCTGCTGAACTGAAATTGCTACGTTTTCTTCCTCTCCAATCTCATCCCTCCAACTTTCAATATTTGCAGGTCGGACAATTTCGTCACTATCGCTTGAAACATTAGCATTTTTGCTTATCAACAATTCCTTCAACCGTTTGTTGTCTGAATTTTTACTATCTTCTGTCCAGATGGCATCGCAGTAGTCGATATCTCGGTGCATATCACTTCCTTCATTCGCATTACTTTGTTGTATCTCTTCATGAGATAAATCTATTCGATCCGTGCAGTCTCGTAAATATTGATATTTCTTTTCGAGTTGAGAATACGACTCTCGAAGTGCTGCAAGCTCAGAACGTGTGGCACGCAGCTCGCGTGACACAACTTTCCGTTGCGCAATTAATTGTTGGAATTGAGCTTTAGTTTTTTGACATTCTGAAGCTACTGCAGTTACATTCGAACGTGCTTCGAGAGTTTCAGCACGGCTCTCCTGTAATGACATTTGAAGACCCTGAAAAAACACTTACATTAAATCCTGTAAATTGATGTAAGAGATCAAGAAAATAACTTGAGGAAATAAGAAGATTGATACAGTAATATTATATCATTGATGACGAAAATATTCTTCACTTCAAAAAATGCTTGAGAAATATTTGCGTATTCAATAATGGCTAGTACTGCATCTTGAATTTTACTAGTCTACCTCAGTATCAACCAAGCACGACTAGAGCAATCGTATCGTTTTGAAAATATATAGAATGTAATCAGCAATGTAACCGCGGAAACTCATCCAGAAAATTATTTTGCAATTATATTACTATCAACCCATACAGTTTTTTCCTACTCAACTGTGCATATGCAAGAGATAAAAAATCATCTAAAAAAGGAAAAATATCAAAGTCTAATAACCGATAAACGCCATACAAATTACAAGTAAAATTTCATGAATCAACCAAAAATCAACAATATTTTATGCAGATTGAACTTTTTTTGTAAATACATATCATGATATATAATATAATCACCTGTAATTCATCTAATAGAGTCTGTCTTTCGCAAGCCATATCGGAAGCTCTTTGGTGTGCTGTTCGAGCAAGCTAAAGTTCATTAACTTTTGAATTTTAAACATTTTATATTTCTAAAAGTGATTTATAGACTAAAGAGTGTGCACTTTTTGCGATGCTAATCAGTTAAACACGATTTTTCTATATGAATTCTACATTTTTTAACATTCAATATTGAATATATGCGATATGTATTGACATATGCATGTAAAATATGTAATAATTAGTGCTATAATACATTAAAATAAAATTTAACTGCTTACCAGTATCGATAATTTCGTTCATCATTGCAATTTCTTGAGCCTTAATAAAGAAAAAAAATCAGATACTGCAATAAATATCAATCATACCTCCATTTCATTATATAGAAATATGGAGAGAAAAAGCGTAATGCCTTAAAACAAATCGCATGAAATTCTAAAAATTAAATGCTATGAATTCAAATTCAATTCAAAATTAAAAAAACAGCCTTAATTCTTGTGCAAGCATAAATAATTTTTCAGTTTTTTTTGCAATTAGTGAACTGATAGATTAGCAGTTTAAAACAGATGCACTATATTTTCCTATACTATTCCATCAATCTTGAATAAGTGAGTAAAAAATTGCTCATCCCTAAATATGAAGAACTATTTGTAAAGTGATTTGTTCAGATCCTAGCGGGTGCATTTTTGTTGAAAGGTAAATTTTTGAAAAACTAATCAAGGATTAGAAAAAAATTAATATATATTTTACACTTTTATCTACTACATGTTGCTTATTTCAATAAATTCAGTGAAAATGTACCTGCTCTAATACTAGACGGCTATTCTGAGCTGAGCTGATAGCATCAGCCGAACACGCTTGTAATTTTAACGCATGTAACTCTTCTCTTAAGGCAACGATCGATTCTTCCAAGAGCTCGAACACCCCTAATAGGGTCAAATTGCTTCCCAACTCGGGACCCAAAATTCGTACTGCACTTTCAAAAATTTTCTTTTCAACCGTAGATCTCTGCATCAGCTCTGATGTCACTACATTTTGCTGCATCTGCAACGCTCGGACGTCTTGCTGAAGGCTAATAGCTTGCAATTCGAGATTTCGACATAGAGACGTTTGCATATCTCGATCATTGACAATGTTATTGAACCGATGAAAATTTGGTGAAAGCGCTTCTGACCATTCTTTTGCCTCCTTTGATGTTCGCAAACATAAGAAAATATCTCTGGCATACATTAAGCTGGATTCAGATACTGATTCGGGAGTATGCATATAGATAACATTTCCTACAAAAATGAAACAATATATATTGATTTAAATGCGTGTGGGGGCATACGTGTGAGCGCTTTTAATGCTAACTTTTACAGTTAAATTCTGATTTATAGTCCATGGATTGGATTTTGCAATTTTTAATATACTTTAGTTGTATGCGTAATTCTTGATTAAATACACTTGCAACGAATTATATGGTTCTTTTTACATTCATATATAGAGTTTTTAACTCTCTAACTTTTCTCCCTACTCCAAAAAATTATAGGTTCAATTAGAATGTATTCAAAATTTTCTAGTTGGGACTACAGCCAATGCGTAATTCAAAATTTACATAGCAACTTGAACCATATTGAGCCAGTTCACAGCTATTTACACATGTACATTCTATTATAGAGATGCCTTGCCTGATCAGAAATTTATTCGATGATTTCATTCTTAAACTCAAAAAGCACAGTTATTTCAAATTTTTCATAATTTTTCTTGAAAAACTGAAGTAAAAATTTTGAACGAATTCATGTCATTTTAATTATCTATCATTTTCATTCTAAATGTCAAGCTTCAATTTTGAACACATTTAACTATGAGTACAATACATTATCAAAACTACGAAAATTATAAATTTATCCCTAATCCGAATTCTAGTAATACTCCTATTCCAACTTACAAAATCTTTGAGTGCTCTTGTCTGAACAAAATGACATGGTTGGAAAATTTTGAGTCTTTTAAGTTTTTTCCGCTGATAAGCATGTAGTATAATTCATTCAAAATTGAGTGTAAGAAACGGTATTTCCATAGAAAACAAATTCAAATGTGCAGTATAGAAAAAATAAATTTATATATAAATACCTTCTAATAGATCAATATCCGTGTATAATTCCAAGTCAACTATACCATGAGGTGAATTCGGATCATCTTCACTAAAATAATACAAAAATGTATGCGGTACTAGCATGCATGTCCGATTGTGCCATTCTAACTGCTTATTTCGTTTCAAAACTTTCCCTGTCTTTAAAGCAATTTTCTCTAGCTCTTCAATGCTCTTAGGGGGTGAGCTCTTTATGGTTATCGTAGTATTCAAATCGGGAAACATATCTTCCAACCCTACTGCTTCTAATGCTCTGATGATTTTACATAGCGTATTGGAAAAACACAATAAATTAATATTTTAAAAACAGCAGCAGAAAAGAAATTGAATCACAACAGAAAAGAATTCTTTTTTGCCATTTCTTAATATAATATGAAACGAAGCCTATACTTTGAACTAAAAATCATTTAACTACTACTTACATAGCATTTCCTCTTCTGGAAAGAAGGTGTTATCAATTTAGAGAATGATGATTAAAATACAGCTGAAGTTACTGTACTGTATGGCATGTAAGAATTAGAATGTTGAATGACGAAATATTTGCAGTAATATTCTATTTAGTAGTAATATTGAAGAAGATTTAACCGAAAATTACCCGTACATGAAGAAACATGCAGCAATGGTAGAATTAACCCAATCCTGAGAGGTCATATATTTACCTCGTTTAGTATTGGTGCAACAAAATAGGACGCGAAGAGGTCAATATTGGACAATATTTAAAAAAATCAGAAATAGAATCAGCCTAAAAATGTTTTAATGCTATGGAAAAAAACTAGGCACATATATAAGACATCATTATAATGTCATCAATACGTTAGACAACGGAAAATCACCGAAATTAATTAATAAATAAAGATATTACACTACAGCATAGCACCACAAAAAACAGTGCTTTGATGATTTCAAGTTGAGTACAGTAATTTCAAAGAAGCCATTGATAGGGGGAGAGGTCCTATATGACTGGATACCTCAATACTCCCACATTTTTTTAAGTACTGATTCGGGAAGTTGTAATCCAAGTAGTTACGACTAAAAATTTACTATCGACTCGTTGCAATGAAAAGTGAAACTACTTGCTTAAAATAATCTTTAAAATGTAAGCATTGTTTTAAAAACTAGTAATTTTGAGAAAATATATAACTTTACTGACATTTTGTAATTTCGGAATCTAAGCCATTCGATTTCTAAACTTTAAGATGAAACTGACCTGCGTCGCCCTCGATCTAAAGTTGCAACAGCGTGTCTAAGGATTGGCATTGTTGCCAAAGCGCTGCCTCCACCGGACATAGCAGTATCAAATGTAAAAAATCAAATTGAAGAGCTAAATTAGAAATTCCACGCTTGATCTAAACTTTTCTAAGGTTTGAATGAAATTATCTCGCCGAATCTTGAATGGCTTACTCAGTGCAGGTCTGATAAATTATTATTATGGAGGAATACAAGTTGAATTTCCACAAATCTGCTGCACAAATTTTAAGCAGTAGTATTGCAACTCGTAAATAACTGATTCTATATGATCCATTGCAAAAATGGAACTGAACTCTAATTAACTTTTGACCCGTGGTAGTTTTTTAGGACTTTTATGCCGCACGAATGGAATTTTTATAAGCGCATTTTACAAGTTGAGATTTTACGGATGTTCAGAGCAGTTAAAAATTGTCCAAACACTTTCCAATATATGTATCCTAAACTATGACAATTTTAATCTTGAAACAAGTTGAAACAACATTGCAAAATATTATGCTATATTTCTAGCAAATATAGCTCAGTCTTCATGATAGATAATTTTGGACATACTCTGAAGACCAAATTTAAAAAATATTTTTTTACTGATATGGTTTAATTAATATTCATAGTTAAACATACCATTTTCATAAAATTGGATTCACTGATTCAGAGTAAAATATTTTTTTAGCTGCAGTGTATTAGAAATGTTATTACTGGACAATCATCTTGTAAATGCTAAATAATAAAATAAAGCATGGCTAAAATTTTAAAATGTAAAATCAACATTTTGCCATGCCTGCAATTGATTGGTGCATGTCTATTTCTTTTATTTCTTTTTAGTACATGATTCTTTTCTACAATATGTTTGGTCAATTCAACTAACCAACAATTTAAATTTTTAATCAGATGAGATTTTTAAATACAATCACCTGTGCTAATGTTTGGGAATTTCTTTTACTTATTTCCTTTAAATTCAATTGGGCCAATCAATTTATTCTTTTTCAAATCTGACACCATGAAATGATAATTTTAATATTCAAATTTTTCTGTCCTCTCTAAAATGCAAAGCTCAAAATTTAAACTGAAATTGTGCAAGAATATTTGACAGTTTGAAGAAATTAATGCACAAATATTTTATAGGATTGACTGAAAGCAGCAGTTGGTTGCATATACCTGGACTGTAAAAAAAAGCTACTTGTAGCTGGGTAAGAAAAATTTAATATCTTCTACAGATTCAAATGGAAGTTGTAACATGCATAAAGACTCAGAATAAAATTAAGTATCTTGGCATATATTCAATTAGAAATAATTTAGATTTTGTTTTGATTGCAAGGCAGGGCACTTGTCTTTTTAGGGCCAATTTGAAAATTACTACAGTATATTTTGTAGCATTGGGCTTGTAAGCTTTCAAGAAATGGCTACTATATCGGCAAATTGACTAATAAAACATACAACAAGTACCTCCCAATTCATTCATGAAATCTAATCAAAAGTATATTCTTAATTTTTCTGTTCATGTTCAAATTGTACCTTAACTTGTACATGAAACTTTTGTTGAAGCAGCTGCACTTTTTGTTTGTAGCTTATTTGTTAGTATTTGCCAGGTGTTAGAAACATGAAACACAACTAAGCACAAAGAACTGTGGCAGAAATGTGTATATTTATCACACTAATTGTGTTGATAGAAGTGAACTAACTTCAACACAACAAAATATATAACCCTGCTGGCATCTGTGTAGCCAATTTACTTGGAATGTCATATATGTAAACTAACCACGGCTATAAAAATAAAATTAATCCCTAATGGAGTTAACTCCTAACACCAGGTTGTTCCAAATGTTTTGCAAGTAATAACTGCGTTTTGTTTGATTGAGTAATGATCACATTAAAAGTTTGGGACAAATAATATTTTTGGCAATGGGATCTATTGGTGAATTTTTAACATGCATGCATATGTCCGATATTTGTGAGTCTGTCAGGATCTAATGTTTTTGCTATGTGATTCGTTTTAGAATCATGATTTATTTTTGTGCCACAGTGTTCATTCATGTACGATTCCTCCAGGGAGTCAAATTTACAGTTTGATCTAATTCCTCTTGTATGCGCATAGAATAAGTTGAAAGGTGTTGACAAAATTCACTCTCGTCAGCACATGAAATAAGGCTAATATCATTGCATTATTCTTGTAATATTTTTGCGTCCTTTGTTTTGCTCTGGCTTCTTGGATTGCGTGTCAGCACAATTAGTTAGTCTTAAAAGAATCTCATAGGAAGTGAAACACGGACTAATGTAATATATTGAAGAAATTTATAATACTCATGAAATTGCGTTAATAAAAACAAATCGTTGGCATTCTTCAAATTTGTCCCCTGCCGACGTATATCAAATTCTACATACGACCTATAAATGACATTCAGCAATATGATTTGTTCCATTTGTTACCATGACCTGCTCAAAATTTTCACATACTTATGGTAAACAATAATGAACCAGATAAATACAGAAATGAATCTTGAAAAATGAAAAATGCTTTATAAAGTTGCTAAAATTTTTTACATTTCTATGGACGCTACCTCTAGTAAACGTAAATCACATGATGAAGTGAGATTTGTAAATTCCATCACAGCAGCTGAATCAATATTATCGGAAATGCGCCGCAACGTCAGACTATTCACTGCCACCAAGGCAGAAATGTCAATGATACCAACCATGTTATACAACGTAAGGTCATGAACAGTTCGAAGTGCAGAAACATCAACCACATGAGGCATACCATAAAGATAAAGGTTGTGAACGGTCCCTAAACTAGACACATCAGTAACCAGAGGGTTATTCATAAGTTTTAAAGTATGCACAGTTCTTAGAGCAGAAACGTATCTCAAATTCCATAAGGAAACTAGCTCTAAAGTATGTACCCTGCCTAAGGCAGAAACATCATTCAAATGCTTCATACGGCTTAATGACAGAGTGTGGACCTTTCCAAGGGCAGATACATCTGTCACTTGGTTCATTGATCTCAAAAAAAGAGAGTGCGTCGTTCCAAGTGCAGATACATCACGTATCAAGCCTACGTTATGTAGCGTTAGATGATGAACTTTTCCTAGTGCAGATACGTCCGTCACATTTGGAAAGTTATGTAGCTTTAGCGTGCACACGTTACCAAGAGCGGAAACGTCAGTCACATAAGGGAAGCCAAATAAAGTCAAAGTATTAACCTTTCCAAGAGCAGATATATCTTGAACAGCAAGAAATCCCCATAAGGAGAGGGTATGAACTGATGCAAGAGGCGAAACATCAGTCAGATATCGCAAATTAGAGAGATTAAGTTCTGGGATCCTGCCAAGCACAGAAATGTCCGTAACATTTCTTGTGCCGTGGGAATGATATCTGAGTTTTTTTACATGCGAAAAGAATTTCAATCCTTCGTTCGTCATTGACTGCGTGTTACAAAGAAAAAAGCATCCTATTCCCCTCTTCTCTTCAGTACCGAGTAAAATCTGCTGAAAAGATCGGCATATGCCATATGATGCTTTAGTGCCCAAAAATGAGAGAATGAGTGGCCACAAACTAGCCTTATGTAATGTCTCAAATGCATTTATATCCGCTGCATTACCCATGTCATCTTTATAAAAACCTCTAAAGACCAGCATATCCTAAAAAAATTGCCCGCATAATGTAACAAACATAATAGTAAATTAAAAGGACAAATATATAAAAATGTTGAAGATAAATTAACAAATATTGCCGGAAATCCAGTAAGAAGAAATGCGATACAACACCTAGATAGTGACACGTCATAATTTTGCGGGCAATTAATTATCATTACATACCCCGCACTTTTTTAGATGACATATAATTTGTTAGCAATGATTTTAAGTGAAAAATTCCAAATTTGTTCTATAGTGTTTGAAGCTTCATAAATAATTCAATCATCTAGAATAATATAATTTTTAGGAACAAATTTTAAGGATTCCTATACTTCTACAATCCTCCTTCCAGTAATATTAAAAAATACCTTTTTATTTACATGCAACTGGCAAGTTTGTGATGAAAAATGCAGTTACCTTTTAGAGTTATGTCAACTCATTGCGATCAGTTTCAATGACAAGTGCCTGCTAAAGCTACATATTTCTTTTCGTTTTTTCATATCAGAAGCTGTCCCTTTATAAGTAGCAGTCTTAGTTCAAATCATTTTGGAAATTTTTTACAGAGTGTTACGTCCAATTGGATTACCTCAATCTCAGGTCGAATGAATTTCAAATTTTTTGAATTTGTAGGTACGTGTATTTATAAATAATCATTTACAAAACATGGCCATATATTTATCTCTGCTGATCTGAAAGATTTTCAAGTTTGAATATGACTAGAGCTGAATATAGAGGTTTGGCTGTATACGTTAGCTAAAAAAGGGGTACTTGTAGGAATGTATGCGCTTCATATATATGTATACAGAATTTTAACATTAACGAATTCGTGTACTAATAATGAATAAGTAAACAAATTTAGTATCTAATTTTTATATGCAACTAATTAATTCGGTGGTCGGACAGCTTTTTCATATCTGTAGTTTAGTATGCATGAATGTATATACAAATTAGCAAAGAAATATTGCATGCTATGGCACATCGATTTACTTAAACCTATGATTACCTATCTTATA
The DNA here is from genome assembly GCA_032358265.1 of Vaucheria bursata. Lineage (NCBI taxonomy): Eukaryota > Xanthophyceae > Vaucheriales > Vaucheriaceae > Vaucheria > Vaucheria bursata. The sequence continues at coordinate 43,478 of JAULBW010026943.1, forward strand.
TTTATATATATATATATATATATATATATATATGTATGTTTACCTTCACATAGTTAAGAGTTTTACAAAAAGCTATATGCCACTCATCGGCCTTGTCTGCAGGTGCTTCAAGATATATTATTGGCTGCCCAGGAATCGATAATTGAAATTCACTACTCTTGCTATCAGAGCCCCTGTAATGAAAAGTAGAAATAGAGCCAAGACTCAGTTGAAAAAAAAGATTTCACTATCCACAGATGCGACTTCAGACGCATATAGCCATGGTAAACTTTTCTTTTGCTTTTAATGTGTGGAGCATTTTAAGCTAATAATAATGATTTGTCACTAATCATTGAATATGTTAGTAGGATGATGTGTTTAAGATAAATTGTATGTCTTTTTCAATGCAATGTCATACTTTGAGACTGCTTTTATGAAGTGGATGAGCAAGAGCTGAAACGATAATTTCAAAATTCGATGAAGCCTGTCAATCGTAGAGAATAATATTTCTAGTTTAGAGAAAAGTAAGAAATTTTATTGGCAAATTATGTCGCATAACAATGATTGCCAGAGTTAATTGCATCAAATGTTGCAAATGAGAATAAGTATCAAATTCTATAAGTTGAATAGTATTGGTGACCTTGATCACAAGAAGCAATGATAGGAGCAGATAAGTATGTCAACTCGCTGAAGGTTATATAGAAGAAAATGTAATCATTGATGGTTGTGCCGTTCAACTACAAGAGAGCTCTGAAAAGGATTATATAAACACTGAAGCAATTAATAGCCTTCTTGAAAGCCTATTTTTCGAATCAAAACTGTATATTAATTGATAAATTGTCCAGCAGCATTGTCAAATAACAAATCTGAAAAAAAATCAAATCTTATTAATTTGTTGAGCATAATTCAGTGGACTGGAGGGCTGATAAATTCTGTGCTTCATCGAAATTTATATTTTCTTATTATAGTATATGGTAGATAAATCGATTGCACCATGAATAGACAAATTCAATCAATTACATCGGATTTCTTTCATCGAAATGGGGCATTTGCTGAAACAAGTCTCCTTTACATTCATTTCTGCATTTTCTGTTCTGACAGTAAGTACTAATTTACCAGTGCTAGCCAACTTGATAAAAAAATCTGAATTTCAACTGTATACTTTAACTTCAAGTTATTATAAGTTAACTTTAAAAAATTTGGAATTAAACAAAGTAAAATCGAATTGAGTGGCTGAAACAGATAATATTTTATGCCAAATCATGTTGAATCAAAATGTATGAATAACATTTTTCTAAATATTTTTGGTTAACAGTGAAATCATATCGATAAGTAATCAAATATAGTTATTACAAAAAATGTACTCTTGTAGAGATCAAAACAAATTAATATCGGAAGTTTAACTCTAAATTACTCTGTACAAAATCTCATTTCAACTATAATATAAATCATATATAATTGAAGTAACTATTCCTTATTTACTCAGAATGTAACAATATCAATAGTAGATTCTATATTTTTCACATCATAAGCCACAGGCAAGATCTGAGGCACTAGAGAATGACACTAACTTAAAATATTTGCGTCGAATATAAATCCACTCAATTGTTCTAGTCTCTTTGTATTATCTTAGAAATGTTTATGATTCCTTTCTGGATAAAAATCAAATTTGTAACTATTTACATAAATTGCTATCATGCAGAAAAGTAAATTGAAAGAGGATATATGAATGCTAGAAAATTTTCCGGATTGTTACAAGGGATTTCTTCTGCATAAATTATACAATAAATGACATATGTGAGTTATTCAATGAAAGAAAAAATAATTCATATCTTTTTGAAAATGTCAACATGCTTGTATTTACCTCGTAAAAATTGTGTCGGGCGTCAACGTAACAAAAACACGAAAATCATGGTAAATAGTCTCATTATCATCAATAGAAGGTGTATTATTTAGTCGACCTTGACGAATGAAAGATGATGCGTCATTTTCACCCGCTTCTGCAATATGCAATTCCCCATTTTTCGACAGAGCGTATACATCCAGAATATAATCACCTGAAGAGTAGTTTAATAGCTGGCCGCAAATACGAAAGTCTTCATCTATCCTTTGATGTAAATAAAAGAACGTAATGAAAAATTTAACGGGAAGTCTAGTTTCGAACTCAAACCCTTACCAGATTCTAGAAGAATGTGATGATAAAATAGTCCTCTTAAATTTAAAAAGAGCTCCGACGGTTGAACAGCTAAGAGCAAATAAATGCGACCAGAACCTCTTAGCCATCAGCAAGAAAAAGTAAATAATTTGGCATTTGTAGAAATTGCTCGTATCATTTTTGGTTTGTCGAATTTGCTCGTGAGATTAATCTTCACAGCCAATAAAGAGTCCCAATAAAATCTTCTAAACACTATTTTTAATTTGATTTAAGTCGTTTATAATTTACACTGACTGGATTGCATCATTTAGTGACTTAGAATGCATTTTGAAAAGAAACATTAATACCAACGACCGTCCCCGAACATAACCCCTGAACGAAAATAAACAAGTAATACCCTTGTGGCGGCAATAATTGACTAGTACCTTCTGAGAGCTGTATTATGTGTATACAAGGCAACTTGTCCATAATTGAGTTCAAAACTTTAGCTTTGCAAGCCTGTGCATTTACAGCGATGGGGGCCGGTTCTTTGAAAAACAATTCTCATCATGCGCTATGACACTGGATTGCATAAGCATAATGAAGATGAATTAAGTTATTTATATCTACATAGCTTGTGGCATATATGACAGTAATATTGTAAAGCTTGACTGCACAGTATGATCCAATCTGGACAAGAGGTATATATTCGATGGAATAGTTGGTTTGACACACAAACAAGAAGCGTAGCTTGTTCTCAGATTCCATCTCAGCCATCTAGATATTCCACTTTTCCATCTGGCCAATGACAAACACAGCTAAAGATCAAGAGGATATATCCCACTTGTTGAATTGTCAACTTTGTCTGCATGGAAAATGTCTTGAAAATTAGGAAGAGTACTCGTGAAGACTGACACTGCCTTGATGTAGTCATTTACATGCTCATCAATATTATTCCCAGTGACATCTTTCTTGAAAAGAATGCTAATAAACAGGTATAAGTTTTAATCTGGCACATACCATTCAAGGCCACCAATCTTCAATGTAATTCAGCTGCTGTCCAACTCAACCAGAAGATGAACAATGAGGCATCCAACTTGTCTGGATTGAAGTTATTGCTGAGAAGTGCTTTTAAAGGAGGGTAAAGATGTTCCAAATTGATCTCCCACTTGGGCATCAAATCAAATTAATCAAAAGCTATATTCTTGCTTCTGTTTAGTAAGTTTTTACACAATCTACCACCAAATTTGAGACCATCTGTTAGGATTGCTGTGACTATTGATAAATAAAACTGTTTCTATTTGTACATGTTTGAAAATCAAATATTGCCAGTTTTCAACTAAATTTTTATTCTAAAAAATTGGGAGTATCACTTCTGACCATGCAGACTAGGGTTTTTAAGCTCATCGTGCAGTGTATAATATACAATAGATTATATATATCTCCTGTATTTCTAGTTTTTTTGGTTAGTATAGTTTAGTACTGTGCACTTCATACAAGCTTGTTCATAGTGAACACTTTTATAAGTTCAATTGTAGCTCTTGTAAATGTGTTTAAGTTGACAAATGTAACCAGTGCTTGGTAAAATGTTACACAAGTGCAGTGGCTGTAATACAATGGTAGCAATGTGGCATAATTACTCAAATAAGCTTGCAATTTGCTTCGGAGCACCATAAAATTGAGCTAAAGCTCATCTTTATAATCTGCTACATAATTTTAACATCATAACTAGGATAGACAATTATACCCCATTTCCTCTAGTATCATATATTTTGAATGATAAACATGCTACAGTTGAACAACTCTCAAATAATGGGGCCCATTGTGTTGTTAAATATTACATTCAATGTTCCAGTACTGAAAATAATAACATTTCTACAGCTACTCCATCTATCATGCCTGCAATGTATCTCTTTGACATTGCAAGCTATCATTGATGTGGTTCATACTAACTCTTCAAAATGAGAATTCTTTACTACTTTCTTCAGAGCAAAGTACTTGATGAGGAACTTTTATTTGAAATTCCTACTGACTCTATGGATCTTTGTGAACCTAATGATAACTCAATATAAATTAGCTCCACAGCAGTAGTTATTTAATTGGCTCTTTCATGTACAGTGATCCTTGCAGCATGACACTTCTATTATGCCTTTTCATCTATTACTTTAAGTAATTGACATCTTACAATGAGCTGATAACTTAAAATAGTGCAACAGTTTATAAAACAGTGGGTTTTGACATGGCACCAAAATCTTAACATTTCATCTGTAATTCTTTTGCCAAACAAAACTTCAAAGTAACCTGATTGGAGCCAACACATAAACTGTACATAGAAACTCCAGGATGCATGTACACAGTAACAATTTATCATGAATTATATATAAGTTACATGAAAAGCAAACAAATATGATCAAAATTTAGAGTACAATAAATTGATTTAACAGTTCATGCAAAGCCATCTTAAAAAATCAATTTTTCACTACTAAAATCCTTAAAGTCAGGTACAAAATTAGAAATTAAACAAAAACCTCAGTCAGAAATTGTTGGTAAAAATGTTTCATACATATCCAGACATTTGTTAAAGTTTAGAAGCTGTACGAATACCACAAGACATATCATCAGTGTTCATTTAACAAATTTACTAGCTTTTAAGTAGTCAACTACCTATTTTATTCAATAGCCTTAAATGTTCAAGTAAAAAAATGATAGTTTAATTTGATTACTGCAATTGTGCTAGTTCATGAGTAGTATTTATGACAAATCTTGTAGTAAAATCAGTTCAAGCTACAGAATTTAGCAATTTACAAGCATTTCAAAAAAGTGTGTTTAGTTTAAAATATATAGTTGACTGATCCCTGAAAGTACTAAATTTACATTTTCAAGTAATTGTCTGAACTATGCATACATTCTATAAGATTTGGACTACCATTGACATTAAATGAACCAAGAGTTTTTCGGTAATTTAGATTGAATGAATTGAAAACTAATGCAGCATCATATTTACATGGATCAGAATTTTGCTTGGATCTTGCACATATCTCCCTATTCTGTATCAGACTTGATTAACTAAGTTCAGCAGTAATGAATTCAAGAACTAGCTGCTGCTCATGAAAATAAAATGTTTATCAGTAGCACACGGCTATAACAGGAATAAATTGCCAACATTTATTTCCAAGGTGAAAATTACTAACACAGCTGCTTTTCAGTCAAAATTAAATGTGTGGAAGAGGACTAAATCTATATGACTGATTCTTACTGTAACTTTTTCTTTCCCACAATAAATAGAATTTGAATAATCTTTAATGAAACAGATTGTAGGAATTAAGTTGTAACTATTAAATTGCTGCTGAAAACACAGTATCCTGTTTAAATGTTAGCTGTGAACATTTTTGTAACATTTTTTGACATCATTACATTGTTTTTAACAGTAAAAAAATACCTTTTTTCTTTAGCATGCATAGATATTATATTCTGTAAAATTTTCTTTTCTTGTATGACTGCATCATTAAAGAATTTATCATTTATTTTACTGTTTTGCTTTTCATTCTTGCAGTAAAGTTGCTCAATGCACTCATCGTAATGTATAAATTTTGACCTTTATTTTTAAAAAGTCTAAATTTTCATTAAAGTTTTGAAATTTTGAGTTGCAACTAATATTTTGCACAATAGACACTATATTTGCACTTAACTGAAACAATGTAATCTTGTCAACTAAGTGTATATATTTTACAAAAATAAGTTTTTTCTCTATGAAAATGTTAGTAATTAATTCGTTAATGATTAATTTATGTTATAGCTGTGGAATTCTGTTTTATGGCAAGTCATTGCTGGATTTTGATGATGGGCTAAGTTTGAGATTTGTGTGTTGCTGTGAAGTATGTATCACTTCCAGCAACACAAATTATGTTTGTGTGAATATACTTCTGTATCTAGTTCCAAGTTCTTGTTTGTTACACATTCATAACAGAAAATAAGTTTTAGTTTGTCATCTATGTATTGTTTGTGCTGCAACATTGATTGTCATTTATTTTAATTTACACATTATAAGTGCTTTCACTTCTGAGTAGGACTGTAATGAGCCCTAGAGTAAATTCTTTTAGAAAATCTGATGAGCAACTTTAGCTAAACAATGCCTATCATGTGTCCAGCAATTTTAATTCACAGTTGGGTATATGAACTTTTAAAAGGGAAGTAACAAAATATGATATTAAAGTTTTCCATTTTGATTGCTGTGGATATACAGACTAATATAGATAAACCAGAAGAGATATGCTGTTGTACAAACATGGCACAAATATAAGTTCACCATAGATATGTAAGCGGTTTTAGTGTTGTGAATATATGCATGTGCTAATTACATTTACAAAACATTGTATAACTTTGGCACAGATTTTGGAACGATACTTTATTTTGGGAACATCTGCTAAGTGTTGATATAAAAAGAAGAAGGGTATAGCTGTATGATATAGTACTTATACCTGTGTTGAATGATGTAGCAAAAATTTTGGGGCAAAGTCCAATGTATGGCAGAGGGCAGGCAAACAGCAAAGCAAAAAAAAGATTTAGCAAAGTAAAAAGTTTTGTTAAACTTATGAAGAGTGAACAGAAAAACAGTACTGAACAAGTAAACATGTCCCCACTAGCTCCTGCGGTATTGTTAGGACTACAACAATGCCTTAGATCCGCATGTTCCAGAATATTCTATATTTTTTGTTCTGTTCCATATATTCTGATGACTCTTCACAAAAGCAGCCAATGGGATATTGTTCTATTCTTATTTTTGTGACTCTTCATGAAAGCAGCCAATGAGGATTTTGTTCCATTCTTACTTTGATGACCTTTCATAGATTAACCAATGGAAAATTATTCTGATGACTCTTCACTGACCAGCCAATGGGAATTTGTTCTTATTCTAGATGACTCTCCACAAATCAGCGAATGAGAATGAGGCTAGTGTAATACAAACAAACATTTGAGCATAAATCATACAGTATATATTACTGCGTTGCTAGAAGTGAACTCTAGCAACGCAAGACAGACAATTATTCAATCTTATGATGAACCAGTAGTAATTGCGCTGTGGCACTATTCCATTGGCTAAAGTGAGAACATGATGTCAGCAGTCAGAATTCTTAAACTGAGAACAGAAACAATGACGCAGCTAACACAGTTATAAGATTAACCGTTAACCGGTTAATTCCTAACAGCTAGTCATCAAGTTCAAGCTGGTCATCAATTATTCTTTTATATATTTCATCTTCCTGTTTTCTTGTCATTAGTGGAAACACACAAACATATACATATAAGTCAATAAACTTGTATTTCATTATTTCTCTTGTTCCTTCTATTGCTGTAATCCATCTTCCTTCTTCCAATCTTGTTTCTTGACCCTTTTCCCTATCTTTTACAAGTCTTGACAGGTATACCCTCTTGAAGTGCCCTTGAAACTGGCTCTCCAGTGAATCTTGCTGAATCTTGCTGCATCTCGCTGCATCTTTTGCTCCATAAGTAAATGTTGTAGTTTCCATTGCTAAGCTTGTCACAATTCTAGAATCATTTGTGTAATTCCAAGAAGTTGTCTTTGGCTGAAATAATACGGAGTAGTTGATAAAAGAGCTGATTCTTACCGGGCTAAAGCTCTGATGACTGTTTCAGAATAATATCCAGTCAGTTGAAGCAGAGTTTCAAGTTGGTAAAGAAGAGTTTTGGGGGAGCATGATGAAAATAAAATCATTCTTTTGTAGGTTGAACTGGTTGTAGAAAATAATCTAAGAAGTTTCCAAGTAGCCATAAGAAAGATAACACATGGCAGTTTGTAGAGTAGGTGCACAAAGGATTCTATAATTGATTGAATCAAAGGTGTAGACAAAGGGTTTAGTATTTAAGGCGTAAATAGGATAAAAGGGGCAAAAAATTATAGAAAAGATGTAGATGCAATATATGCAAACATGGACAAACATTTACAAATATAGTTGAGCAGTTATGCCGTAATGACTCAAAGAGATAGCAGGACCTGCAAGTATCCTGCCACTAAGTAATTGAAGGAAAAAAAAGATAGAGAAAATAAGGACAAAATATATTATTGATTGAGGTGGAGGATCAACAACTATAGTAGTTTGGCGATGGTGCCAGGAATACCAACATACTGCGCATATTGCAATAATGTTGAAGAGCAACAAGTAACTTATTAATTGTAACAATGTCATACAGGCCACATGGAGGTAACCCTGCTGGCTGCACAAAATATCTTGTGAAATTATAAATTAATTTGTTGATCTCAAAAGACATTGCAAAATAACTTCGGTGAAAGGATGGATAAATTGGGGTAACATATAAATCAGGTAGAATCTGAGTCCTAGAGCAGTAAATATCTTAACAATATCCTTATTATTGGATACCTGATGTTTTCATATTAAAGATATTGAAAGGGTGAGAAAGTACTTGAAGAATGGAGAAAGGCTAGGGAATGCCCTATTTTTTTCCTTTCCTCAAGTACTTCACCCCAACTAGAAGTAATGATTTCTAGTTCAGCCAAAAGATGTATCGATATTTCACAATTGCGAATCCTTGTACAAAAGAACTACAGCTGTAATATTATAGAAATTATCCAAACATTATAATACTGATTTTTTTCTCAATGCAACCACTTGAAACAAGTTTTTATCTAGAAGTATTAAAATAATTGCCGTCAAATTTTACAATGTATAACTACTAAAATAATGTATATACAAAGATATATACATGAAAAAATAAATACTTTTTTTGTTCTTTTGTATAATTACGCGCGCATTCTTGGTAAATTTCTCCTAGCCGAATCTGCAAGAAATGTAAAAAATCACACATCAGTATGTATAACAAAAATGCAATTATTAATAAAATATGGTGATGTGAATGAACATGTTAATTTGTTTATGCTTAATTTCATATATATGTACGTGTCAAGAACAATAAATTTCTATTAATTTTCCAATTTTGTAAAAAAATTAAACTATCTATCCATATATATACATGTATAGATTGTGGGTTCAGTAGTTGAAGAAAGTTATTCAGTAAATCAAAAAATCTATCAAAGAACATCAATCTATTTCTAGGTAATTTAAGCAGTCAGTTCAATTTTCTTGGTTTCAATTTCATACAAGATTTTCCTCAAAACTTATGGAAAAAAGCTATTTGCTCTTGGCACCGTACATTTATTATCAGAATATTTTTTATTCAAACGTCATTGCACTATGGAATTGAATTAGTCTATTGAATCTTACACACATACCAATGATCACATATTACTGAACTATTGCTTTAAAACTAAAACTCCCACTGAGTGTCACTAGAACTGAATCAGAAAGAACTGTTCCTTAACCTGGACTGTCATAGAAGACAAAGTATACTTCCTTATACAGTTTTTTCATTGGTTATATCCTACTAGTTATTGTAACGTACGATAGCGATAAAAGTCTTATAGGACAAATACATGCAAAAATCACATATTCAAGTGTTATTACTACTAAAATTTTCAAATTTATAGAATTCTAATTCTGATTTAACAGTTCTGAATGGTTCAAATCAAGAAAATTTTTACTAAACATCTTTTTTCAGGTACATATATAAGCTAAGATTTCAGTAATTTTCCGTAAGCATACATGTACTTCAAACTCCAAATAAAACCAATTCACTTTTTACAAATTTAAAGTTACAACAATTAAACAAAAAAGTTACATTTCTCAAAGTTGAATTCAGATTTGGGATCGAACGAATTTACTCAGCAGTCCGGACAGATTCATTTTATCAGAAGTTTACTGTACATTTATATGCATATAAATATTTATGTGCGTGCACTTACCAGTGCATCGATTCTTAGCTTTCGAATTTGTCTATGAATCATTTCATCTCGCAATGCGATTCTGCAAGCTTCACGCACTCTCTTTTCAACAGATAACCTACATATTATTATTGCTCGAAAGCATCATATGTAAGAATTAAGCATAAAGAACGAATAAAATTTGCTGACAAATCATATATTATTCTGAAAAACTTATGAGAAGCCATGAACACATCAAATATTGACATTTTGCCCATGCAGGAACTGAATTTAAATAAAATAATATATTTTCGTGATTCCATTCAAGAAAAAATTATATTATATATTCTACTTTAGAACAAATATTATTCAAACTCATAACTCTATGTAATTCTTGTACTATAAACAAATAAATGATAAACTACTGGAAATACAAGGTAGGTGAATTACAGTTACCTCTGAACTTTCCATAATACCCTTCCTATTAAGGCTATATCGTTAATTTCGTTTGTTTTAGGTTGATAGAGCCTGCCTCTCCTTGACAAATAGGATTGTTTCCTATGAAAACAAGTGTATACAAATATCATAGAAAATAAATCAGATTATTAATGAAGAAATAAAAATTTGACATCTCATGCAATGTGTACATAATCTACATATGCTAAAGAATTTGCTATTCCTAAGATTTGTCGTTCAGATCTAAAATTATGGATATTTATGATTGTGCACAAAGTTGAATTGCCTCTGTAATGCATAAACTAAATTTTGTTAAGTACAAAAGTAGTAATACAGAATACAGGCACAAATACATGTATATAATTTGGGGCTATAAAAGACAAAAAATATGCTAAATTGCATAAAAACTATTACTTTTGAAAATACTAGAAAATTTGAGATTGAAAAATAACATACACATTGCTATATGTTTCTATACAGGCATGTACGCATTGTTTTACCTTTCTTTTATTGCCAGGTTCATCATCAAACCAGTACTTGTTGAGGCAGCAGTTGCAAAATTTTTCAAGTAATTGATTCTCTCTGAGTAATAGTTGAGTTTTCCTCTTAAAGATGTGGAATCCATATGATTTTTTGCCAATTTTCCAGCTGTTCTGTAGCCATAATTTTCATATCTACACAAAATGAAAACTTCTTATGTACATGTACTTGTTTGTACGTGTACATTTGCAGGTAAGCATATATATAACCGATTCTTCATTGTATTTAACATTTTTTAATTAACATTATTTATCAAACATGTAGTACTATAGTATACAAAAAGTACATTCATATTAGAATACGTGCACAATTATACGGTATCCATCACAAGGATGGCCTTTCATTGTATAATTTTGATCCACAAATTCAGGGCACCCAATTACAGCACAATTGGGAAATTGATACTTCTTGTCATGGTAAATCGCTGAATACATGAAGAATTATGCCTGCTGTACCTTTGAATAAATTCAAAAAATGATAGGTTTTAATTTATTGCTATATCATCATTGTAGTAATATTTCGGTACTCGGGAGTACTCAAATAGGGTCTCAGTGGGTGGCATTCGGTGTCATATCAAACAATCCCGAGTTTGAGCATGCTAAGAGATAGCTCACTCAACACCCAGGACTTGAATTCCATCCCTGCTTGAGTCATATTTTTACATATGACATTATTCGATCATAACTGAGAGCCATGCAATTTGCCTTATTTGTCCCACACCTAATTATATTCAAATATGAAACTCATCTAGGATTTTGCTTTATATAGACTTACACGTATCCAACAGCTCGTAGCATCTCTGGGCCTAGTGACTGTAATGTAAAGAATAAGAATATGAACTCTGAAATATAATGCAATAGGAAAATTATATGAAAAAATTTTCAGGTTATATTAGAGAACACGATTTAACCTTATGCATACAACAAAACCAACAAAAAATCACTCCAAATTGACCCCTAAAATATTTATAAAAGTATTAAAATGATCAAAATTTGGTTTAATTACTACATACTACAGCAGCATGAATTCAAGAAAAACTCGCACCTGGGCAACTTAAAAATTATAATTAGTAGGATTATGAGAATGTAAATTAAGCTACCCTGTTTGAAGTTGAATTGAAATTATTTTGTTTTTTGAATGATCTGGAAAACAAGTGTATTTATTGTCTGTATGTATCGTATTTCATTATAGACATGTATTTTTCCTAAAATTTATTCATCTCAGAGATATTTTTATGTGAAAAATTAGAAACCTAACCTCATCGCATAGATTAGTAGCTTCTTGGTGAGCCTCCGTTTCAAAGCCAATCACATCGCCAGAGACATATTTATTCAGCTTTTCCAACAAACACTCGGACAGTGTTCTAACAACATGAAAATCTGATTCTTCATTACTATCAGCAAATGGTGAGAGTTCTCCTATAATATTTTTAAACTTTTCGCCACCTAGGAATAGCCGAAAGACCTCGCGCGGGTCTAATTCGTGAACAACCGACGAACTTTCACTTTGCTCTGTGAAATTTCAAAAGAGATACTTTTTAGATCTGAAGCGGTTCAAAAATACAAGTAAATAATCATTTTTAATCTTTTCTTTCGCTTTTAATTTCCGTTCGAAATTTTTTTTTCATACTAACTAAAATTTAGACTTACATATATCGAATTACACGGTAAAACTGTAATATAATACTTATAAATCAATTAGTACTAATCCCTAAATTTTGGTGGAAAAGGACTGGAAACTAAGTTAGAAGAATATATGTATATGCATGTCGTTCGAATTTCTGAACACAAAAAACTGTAAAATTTTGAGTACAATTTTAAATTGGATCATTAATGTATTTTGAAATGCATTTTCATAGAGTGCATATTAGAAAATATATTTCATTGCAAAAAAGTATATACTTTTCAAGGTTTAAACAAAAATATGCTTTTCCCAAATACTGTAAAATTTGTAAATTCATTCAATAGATGATAGATCATGAAGGAAGTTACCACTTTATCAGAGCACTACATAAAACTATAATTTAGAACAAAAATGCTTAAACTTGGCTACGATAATCAAATATACACCCCTGCTATTAAGCGAACTTAACTGTAAAATTTATGCCAAAAATAATATCAATCAGCAATGTAAACTTGAAAAGGCACCTTTTATTTCATAGGTTTGATTGAAGCCATTGGTGTGGTAGCCCACTCTAGAATTTTCATCATGCAGAATTTGATAAGCTTCTGCAATGAGCTTAAACCGTTCCTTAGGATAACATGAATACAAAGCATTAGCCAATATTATGTCATGCATAGAGAGAAAAACTGTAATAGTTGCATCAGGGCCAGGAAAAAATATATTTTGAAATTATATTCAAATATATAATCCAATATAGAAACATAAAAAATGTATTGCAATATAATATCATTAAAAGTAAACAATTGAAAAAGTTATAGTTGTATCTTCACTAAAACTAGGGTAAACTTTAAACATCTACATAAGTTAATGTTGGCTTTTCTTATCATTTAAAAATATAAATAATTTTGAGGCTGAAAAAAGCTGTTTCAATATTCTTTTAGAAGAAATAAATAATTTAAATACTTCTAATTTTTTTTGGGTTAACAGATTATTTAAATATATATTTTATAACAATCCTGATTTGCACTGATAGTTGATATTATATTGAAAGCATACACTTCATAAGTTCAGTAACATTTTTAAAGCACTAATTTTTTATTACGAAAGTTTTACAAGACTACTAAATATCTTTTCTTCGTCGCTTAGGAACGGAATAAAAATCAACAGAAAAATTTACGTATTTTAATTTATCTCGTCTTTTTTGCACTTATTGCAAACTGTTAAACTATTAAGCAGAGCGATGCACGTCGAACATATGTACTCATCCAGAGAAAAAGCAATAATGTATGTGCATTAATATATATATTAATCAAACCCACCTCATCTGCTCCTACTTTATCAGGATGGCATTCAACTGCTAGCTTTAAATATGCCTAAAATATAGCAAAAATACTGCGATGAGTATAATTTCTAATATCTCCTGAAATACATTTACAAAACACCTTCCGAATCTCACTTTTACTTGAATTCGATGGCACTCCTAATATGTCATAAAGAGCGCTATTCTGCGGCGGCAAAGAGAAAATCCAGTTATTGGAATCAGCAATGCAACCACAAGCACATAAAATCATCCTGGAGGCTCTTAGGCATATGCTGAACTTCATATTAATTTTTAATTTGATTAATATTTGAGTTATTTATTAAATTAAGAAATCGAACAAAACAATTTTAGATGGTATTGCTCGTATTTATACGTTTTAGTTGACTGTTTTCAGTTTCTGTTGATTAATTTTAGTCGCATTTCAGTTCACATCTAAAAAAGAAAACGAAAAACCCAATAATCATTACACTTATAAAATTACAGCATTTGACCAGAATCTAAGGAAATATGAACGTCCCAGAAAGTGTTTTGATCGAAAATGAGCAGAAACGGAAGGCTGAAGCGATTGAATCATTAGTTGTAAGAACATAAGATAGATTAATGATTTCTCAAGCACTTTCTTTCCTGCGCACGAAATTCTCTAATAGCATTTCCATTAATCAATTTCATTATTTAATTTGATACGTAGATTTCTCATGCAAACTTAGAATGAAATTTAGAAATTCGTTATATATTTAGTTTAGGACACGAAAATCATAATATAAGAAAGAATAGTCCACTTCTGCATAATAATAATATTGCATTTTTTAATGCATATAGCCTCTCTCCTTTAATCATGTGTTTTATGAAATTCTACTAATTTTCATATTTAAAAAATATATATGTCATATTTGCATTCAGCAGATTGAAAGTTTATCTTTGACATTAAAATTATTCACTTTGTGATTTTTTCAAAAAGTATGAAATTAAGGCAATTTATTTTGGGGTTGATGCATGTTTAGATAAGGTTCTTGGTTAGCTGCAGATTGCGGTTTTGAAAGTTTATGCTATGTAATGAAAATGCGATGCCACTATAGTTCGATATGGTAACCAACTTATCCATTGCTAAAAGTGCTCTAAATAATTGTTTTTATAATTTGATAACCCAATATTATTCATTCTGAATGATTCCACTCTTTATTTAGTTTTCTGTGCGGCATCATCAATTATTCTTTGATTTCATTTGGCACAGTTTTCCTTTTCATCACATCTCACATATGTATGTAGATGCCTAAATAAACGAAAAAATTACCCACAAAATGTTTTCAGGGTAATATAAAATTGTCTATCAGGTTGACATTTGTGAGGGACCCCCTGATAACGTCAGTACTGTATTTCGAACGGCTTTAGAAAGAGGCTGGAGAGAAGATTTACAGACTGCTCTGCGAGCGTATGAAGCGAAAAAACAGGCAAAAATTAGATGATAATTTTCAGTTAAAAATTCAAAATATTTGTAAAAATTTCTCTCGCCCATGTACAAATAAGTCAATATTTCCCTACTGCAGTTGCCTATTGTTCACTCTCTAGACACAGGAATGAATTTTTAATTTCACTTTGCAAAAGCTTAAATACTTTCTCTATTGATACTTTTACGTAAACAAATTTTGAAAAAGTGCTGTTGACTATTATTTATTTATTCTTTATAAAATCTGTCTCTTATTAATAATTTAAAATGATTTATGAGATAAATTAAATTCGTTTTTTTTCCATTTCGCGTTTATATTCTTGTGCTGAAAAAAGGTTATCAGACAAGAATAATGGATGCCATCCCAATTATTTTAAATATGATTCAAAATGTAATGATTTTTTTCATCTATGTAACCTGTAAGGTATTTAATGATAAGTATTGTACATCTAATTTTCCATGCAATGTAAATCCAACTAAATAATATATTGAAAATACTGGCCAATAAGTGCTATTGATGGTATAGTTAGTACTCGTGATTGGCCTGTAAATAGACTGGCTGAATACCAGCAATGAGCACATCTATATTCCATAATATAGAAAGCTATTACCTCTATGTGGAAATTTTTCAGTAATATTACCTTTATATAACTGCTCCGTTTTGCACTTGATACTTAATAATCATTGACATAAAAATTGCTATGATTTTGTTTGTATTATTTAAAAAGGCTGAAATTTCTCGAATATGTAACCGGCATTATTCTGGATTTATCGGCTCAGCTGAAGAGTTGCTTAAAATGCGTGCTGATTTGGCGGAACTTAGTTCCCAGGTGATATATATATATGTATAAGACTTAAATTTAAATATGTACGTACATGATTCTCACCCAATGAAAAGATTTCATTGATGTCATTTTTTTTAAATTTTTTTGTTGCCGATGCTAGTGTTCACATGCATACATGTGTAATTAAACATTAGTGATTCTAGGTTTAAAATGGTTAGAATTGCGGTTATTTTATGATGAGAATCATGAGTACGATATAATAATTGTTAAGAATACAGAATAAGAGGAAGCGTAGCAAGCTCATAACCATTTAAGCTTTAATAGAGGAATCTCAGGGATAGAAAAGTGCACACAAACAATATTCGTCTTCTTCAACCTAAGATTACTTCTGAACAATATTCTAAGAGCAGTTTCTGTGGTTGTGCTTTTATGTATACATATCAATTCGTGTTGATACTGACTAGTTGACTATGTTTATCGTATAGCAGCCTTTAGTAAAGAATGGCTAGTGCTATCTTTGACTGATATTATTGTTATTCTATGGTGAGAGTGCAAGAGCACATTTCCATGAAAAAATAATAATTTAATTATTAGATAAGGTATGGATAGATCTTAATAATTGCTGAAATTGGTGGCTACAAATTCATAAACATGCATAATCAAGTATAATCGAGATAGAACTAATTTATCCATTACATATACATGAACTCGATGCTGAAACTTGATCACGATATGTACACAGAAAAAGAGACATAATCCGGTATAAATATATATATGTATTGGACTAAAGCACTAGATTTATAGAATTTCATATTTTCACATAGATTGTATTTTCAGCTATATGCCTTGTACAATAAGGATAGTTAACAAAAATGCATGCGATATAAGTTTTCTGACTGGATTCAAATTCCATTTTCATTGAAAAATTCATTTTCTATAATATGCAAGCTATAATTAGTGTAATTTATAGCGTCTAGTGTACTAAGCAAGCGATATGTATGAATAAAAAGGCAGAATGCTGCATTCACTTGAGAAGTAGCTAGAAGGTTATACTTTTCCTTTTTCTGTTAATGCTTTTCTATGCCTAGATTACTCTATGAAATAATGTTTTATGCTTCTGAACAGTTTTTCTATACTTTGTAATGGAAGGTGTTCTTTTTCATTTTTACACTTAGTGTAGTGAAATTTCCACCTTTTGGGCTGCAGTAAAATTCAAATGTGGTAAAATTGCTTTTATGTCGATAAACGAAAAAGGCTAGTATGCCCAAGTTAAATTTCAAATTCTCAGATAAAACAAATTTTGAATATAACGAATTTCGGATGCAATGAAAAAATGTGTAGCTCATCCTTGCCTAAAATATAATGGATCAGATATCAGGACTCAATGCTGAAGTACAGTTAACTGGACGAGGAGCGCTAGCTGCTACACGAACGCTGCTTCGTCAGAGACATGCAGCATCAAATGTTGCAGCGACATCAGCTATGGTGGCCAAGTGCAGTAGCATCGTGAGTACTGTGATGGAGGCATTTGTACATATCCACGAAGAACGATATTACACTGCGCTGAACACCTTAGATTCGATCCAACGTAGTCTCACCAGCTTAGGAGGGTACGTTTAAATAATTCAAATAGTAACTTCGAAAAACTGCTGTAAATTTGTAAAGGCAGTACATGTCTGATATTGCAAAATCTTCTTACAGGAATTTTCTCTTATAACGACTGAATTAAAAAGTCATTTTGTGTCAAGTTTACCTTCAGATTATCGGATATAACGAATTTAGGAATAACAAACTGATCCTTTGACCTGGGCAAATTTGTTACATCCGAAGTTTTCTTTTTCGATATGCGTGCTAATAAGGTCATTTGTTGATTTTGTATGAAGCCATGGTAAATGTTTTACATGTCAAAATTTCTTTCTTAACTATTTAGCTAATCAAATTGCCATATTGAAACACTGCACTTTCTCAGATATGATTCTGTTCATGCTATATTTACTAGTTATATTGAAGGTAAAGCTCAGACACGAGAGGAAAAAATTCGGTAGATAGCGAAGTAGTACTAACCGTCAAATTGACATTTATATTTAAATTGCGATAATTAATCAAATTCAAAGTTAGAAATTCAAGTACAATATCTTATCAGCTCACAGTTCAGTATACAGTTTGGCTTTTACAGTTCAATTTTCAATATGTACATGATTCGTATATAGAGCATATATAGCAAATATCTAACAGTTCATATTAGGAACATACTTGATTAATTGCTTACGAAATGATTTGGCATGTTTTGACAATTGTTATAGAAATAATTCTATATGCTGGCATTATGATAATGCATAGATACTTTTAATCTTCAATTATACAACAGGATATTTGTTGAATGTTTAGAAAAGGCCACTAAACAATGTAAATATTTTTATCTCTTAAAATTATTCTTAAGTTTGACTCTTCATATATATTAATGCATTGTTAATGGAAAAAAGTTCACTGGATATAGTATTCATTTGCATCTAAACAATAAGGCAATTTTTTATAGTTTGGAATGCAAGTAAATTTCTATCAAGGCTTTTAAATCTTAGTTTTGATTTTTGCTTGTTTATAATAGAATTCGATTTGCAATACAGCTTCGGAGTTGGATGCCGAGTATTGCCGAAGTCATAGATCAAGCCACAAAAGAAGAAATGAGTCAATGGCTATTGGATATCAGAGAAGCAAGCTATCATGTAAATATATATATATTTTGCTTAAATAAAAATTCGTACATAATTTGTAGAGACCTGTTCTAAATATGTAATCGCGCTTAACATATTGTTGTTCAGTTGATATTCCATGAACTGAAACCTTCAGTTGCACCAAAAATTATCAGATTAGAGGTATCAGTATGCAACACGAGAAAATAAAGTCGGCAGAGTGGTAAAGCTATGTATTATTAGAAAATATCATTAGTGGACCATCTATTTATGGAATCAACAGTATGCATAATTAGAATTGGACTTGGTATCTTTTGGATAATACTCTGATTATGTCTATTAAACCACGTACAATATTTTTAACTACTCTGCATACTAGATAGAATCGCGTTCTAGAATGTTGTATAATGATTCTAGAATAATATTCTTGAAGTTGATAAAAACTTTTCCACAGATAGTATGTTTTTTTATCTGCATCTGAACGAGTTGCTACTACTATGTTATGCTGATGAGTACTATAGCTCATCACTCGCATAGTGACAGCATTTTTCCTACTACGAAGACCTTTCGTTTCTAACATGCTTTGGGAACAATTTGTGCTGCTTTTGATATAGCTCTGTACACTTTGCTGGAATTGAAAATACGTCTTAAAAGTATGGCTCTATACAATTGGTTTATAATGTGCATTTTCACTATGAGATTGGTTGAATTAATTAACTGGGATTTAGGCGGAAAATGTAATCGAGAGAAAAGAAGATATGCAGAGCTATATTAAAGATTGAAGTACACAATTATATAAAAACAATACTGTAACTGCTTATTCATCAATTACTATGACTACTAGTACACTGAATTTCAATACATGTAAATGTAGTAACAAACTGTTGACAGTTTGTCTCTATATTTTACTGATTTATATGAATTTATTGGTCAGTAAGCGGAATAGATATTTCGGGCATATGTCATCAGACATTCTTTGAATACCTACTTCAGCTTTCCATATCATCAAAATCTAATATAAATTATATAAGCAACTATGCTTGTGTCCTTTCATAATATGAGTGTAATGTGTCTTTTGTCGATCTGTAAAATTTAGTTTTTACACATATCTCAGTAGTAAATATTACGTGCATGATGATAAGAATATATGTAGATGTTAAGTAGCGTATGTGGCCAATGCGTTATTGATTTCTTTATGTTTCATTTCATTCAGTTGTTAATCAAATCTCACTTCCTAAATCTTGTTACAGTATCCTATGAAGCTATGCATGCCTAATTAAACTGGAAACTCTAATATTTTTATCCACATTCTCGTAGTTGTGCTCGATGCATAGTGAACTCTTGATTTCACTGTAGCCACATTTCAGAATATCTTTACTATACTGGTCTTAAAGATTGGCGCTGCAGCTATGCGAAGGTACGCCGGCCTTAGAGTAGTAGACAAATTAGGGGATAGTGACAAGAGATCAGAGCTTCAAGGGGGTCAAAAGTACCCTCAAAAAGATAATCAGACCTACAGTATCAGGTGTTTGGTTCAGTTAGAGGACCTCCTTGGGTGTGGATTGCGCCTTGAAGAGAGCGAACTCGATGAATTTGTGCCTGGATTTATGGGACCAGGGGATAGAAAAGTGCAGGTACCTATTAGTTAAATGTTATTAGTGTGTAATGTTTTGAAAAATTTTGTTAACATATGATTTTGTTGATCCATTCAATTTTACTGTCCACATGATAGTTCAGATATTTATCCGTTCAAATTTTATTTATTCTAATTATAGTAAAAGGTGCAATGAGAGGGTAAGACTCTCGTTCTTTTTGTCCAGTTTTTAAAAACGAATTTTGGCGTAAGTTGGACAAATTCAATGCTCTTGAAAATATACTTAAGGCTTATCTAGAAAAAAAATCAATGCATCTAATTGGATGGAAGATCGTTTCAGAGCATGAAAATTTAAAGTAGAATCTCTAATTTTTCTTTTTTCCTCGCATTTTAACTTATCAAACATGAGATGGAATAAATCTTAGATTCTCTTTCTCTTTGCTGAATTCAATTTCTCTGATTAAGCAGATTTCTAGCATAAATACCGCACCAATGGGAAAGTTTTATTGCTGATACTGTAAGTTGCATTATTTTTGTAGGCTGAAGAAGATCGTGCATTAGATCATCTCAGCGATTATTTACATCCAGTGCACCGAGCCCTTCATATTTTTGCACGTTTGGGTATGCTCGATGAATTTAAAGCGTGGTACTTTGAAAGGAGACAACCTATGGCAGAATTAAGAAGGTAGGCTTAGTTTTCCTACATTTTTTGCTATCGGAAGCTAAGAAATGAAGTAATATTAGTATACTGTTATTGGATGACTTTTCGTTTTCATTGCCTCTTTAGGTCAACATTTTTACCACTGTGTTATAGTAATTTTTCATCAGTGCTGAAAAATTTATGTGCAGGAAATGTAGTTCTTTTTACATATGCAACAAAAGAAACCTTATATTCTTTCACCATTTACACACTCAAAATCATGTAGCAAAATATTATGAGCAGCCATATAATAATCTGGTGAACATTGTAGATCTTTATATTGCAAAAGTAGTTTATGCAAACCAATAAATAATTCTGATTACCTGGTATATGCTAGTATTTGCCCATTAATGAATAAAAATTAACAAAAAAGCAGCTTTTACCTATATCAACTTCATAAAAAATTTAAATTATGTATTTGACATCGGAAAATAAGTCAATTTTATCTGAAATGAACTACCCATTTTCTATAAACTGGCTGAAAGACAAATGCAACAGAAATTACTCTATTTTATCGTTCAAAGCAAATTTCGTCAGAAAATTTTTTTGCATGCTCCGTAATTTTAATTCAATATAGAAAAGATATTTTTCATATCATTTCAAATTTTTGTGTGCATGAGCAGCATGGTTACTCGTGACTTGGATCATCTGGATACTGAGGGATTTCTAACGTATTTGCCTACATTAGTTCACGGTATTATGGGATTTTTTATTGTTGAAGATGCATTAATGCGCAAAGTCGACCACAAAGACGGAATCATGAGTTTAAGCCAGGTAGTGTTATATAGAGGAAATTTACATTTAACTCTGAATTAGAATGGAATTGCATATTATAAGTCTTATCAGTTGTGAGGGATCGCCGTAGAATTTTGCTAAGATGGCTTTTTATCGTGGTGAAAATTTTACAAAGGAATTGTTTAAGGCATACCATTTGAAGGTTTTACCTTTTATTGTTCTTTAACGTGTTGTTGAAATATGCTTATCATAATTCTAAATTTGATCGCAAAAAATTTTTATGCGCATAGAATTACTTGGTTTGCACACGTTCATACTCGCTTTTAAAGCGATATCAATACATTTGCAACGCCGTAAAAGATGAATCAATTACGAGACTCGTACTTTTACTTTCCGTTCTATTTATCATGTAGATTCTTTTCATCCATAATTTTTATAAATTTAAGAATTTGCTTAGTATCTGTACTGAATTTTAAGTTAGCCATAAGATTGTAACATTGAAATTATAAATATCTAGCGGTTCATTTTTATTTGTCGGTATGTCTGCAGTAGACAATTTCTGTTACCCCTAAAATTTTTTCTCATGAAGAAATCATAAGAAGATCATATAAGTCTAAATTTCAATTGTATCTACCATTTATATTGTAAGAATCTATGGAAATTATGAATTTATTTTTCAGGTTGAAAAGGCATGGCGAAGGAGTCAAGCATCTCTACGAGACCTAATTGAACATCATATGAGTGGTTTAAGTCGACCGGGTCATTTCATGCAATTGAAAGAAACATTACTGGCAATGGCGAAATTAACTGCAGACTTGGATTTAGACTGTAAATCATTAATGGAGCTGCTCAGAAAGGTAGTAATTTCAATATAAAAATTACAAATGCCATAAAATCATAATAAACTTCATATGAATAAGTAAGTTCTTAACTTTTGTAGTTACATTTTATATATATGTAAATATCTTGGTAATCAGTTGCAAAGGCTTTTTAAAATTTTATTTTCTACAAAGCTAATGTGAAATTTCAACAAATTGCGTTGGAGTTTTGAAAGTAGTAACATTTATTAAAAAAAATATATATATATTAGTTAAATACTTATATGTAATCTTTTCAAGTATCAGCTATTTTTGAGATAATGGTAATTTCCAAATTGTTTACGGAAAAAGCTTAGAAGAAAAGCTGAAGAATTGCTATTAAATATTTGGCTTAATCTCACATAGCACTGATCAGATTTATTTATCATGATCTGATTTAATACGAAAAGTAAAAATTAGGCGAATCGTATCGTAGAATCCATGAACTATTTGATTTAATTAAATGACTCTGATCCATTAATTTTTGCTTATGTGCTGGTTCAGAACTTTGTAAATATAAGTTTCATCTACCCATTTTGAAATCATTGCTTGAGCAAATTTTCATACATTAGTAATTTCGTTTTGTACAAAAAGTATAGTATCTAATTTTAAGGAAGAAACGTTAATGGGATATTTTTATGACGATGCATGATATTTTATGCGTTTTTTATGTTTTGTAGCTGAAAGATCCGTATCAAAAGCTTTTATTGCTCGCTTTTGAGGGGGAGTGCAGGCGTATTATGCAAGATGAAAGCTATCAACCGCTAGAATTACAGTCAGAAGAGGAGGTACTTGGTCTTTTTCGATATGATATGCATACATATTTTCACATGCACCCATATATGATAATGGTATAATAATACTGGGTGCCCAATAATTTTACATGTAGTTCGAAGGATTTCTAGTGCCGCTGGGCCTGGATGATTTTTTGAACGAAGACGCAAGTGCAACTGATGATTCATTAGGTCTTACGTTCATGAGCAGTTCTGGGATGCGTATGAATTCAAGTCGCAGGAGATATCCACTCACGTGTCCTTTTTCAGCGACTGTGCCAGAATTAGGATTTTCCTTATTAAAGGTCTAATTACTATATTAATAGCATTGTTATAGAAGAGTAAACATTGAATATAACGAATCTGCCAGGACTACCGAATTCATTTTGTTTTATCCAAAAACATTGTACCTGAAATGGGTCCAATATGACATTTTCATCAATTCGATAAAAGTGGAAATTCGTGATAAGCTAATTTGTTATATCCGAAGTTATCTAAATATATATTTTTAATGTGTGACATCAAAAGGCCGGATGAAATAATATGTGGCATCAAAAGGTCAAATGAAATTATGAGGAAAATTATTATAAACGAAATAGATTGATTTAAAAACGTTTGTTTCAAGTTTTATTGATTTTTGAAAACAATTATAACATAGTGCAATGTATAGAATTTTGTAGTTTTTAATCAATTTTTTCTATTTTCTGTTTTTAATTCTTCTTTTCAACTTTTCTCCAAAAAGATTTGCTCACATGTTTCAATTTGCCCAAGTAAGCCTTTTCAGACCTTTCACAAATCATTCTGAAATTTGGCAATTGAAAAAAACTGAACTGAATTTGAGCTGAAAAGTCACAATTTAGATTTTCTCATTCAAATCTTTTTTCGCAATTTATTAACAATTAGGGGTAATTTTGATTGTTAAAAGTTACTGTATTGGGTTGGAAAATAAAATGGTAGGGAAAAGAGAAGATGGGTAAAATTAGAGTGATTTTAAAACTGAAAGTTCACTATTGTACCCAACATAGTATTGTTCTAAAAACTTATTCTGTAAGCATGATAAAATTATTGCTAGTATACTGAACAGTATACTATATTAGTCAGTATTAATATAAACAAATACAACTAGGCATGACTGGCAATAAGTGTACGAACGTTTTTATCTTCCTATTGTGTGCATCGGTTAACTGACAATGAACTAATGAATATATATGTCATTGAAATTTATATTTTGAACCTCAGCTCAGTGGATTAATGATAGCGTTTCTATCTCATGTTGATTCTCGAAACGGAGGCACTGCTGTATTTGAAATACTTGAACTTGGCACTGCTGTAATTCGACAAATTATGCTAGAGTTACTCCAAGGAGCCGAGTCAGACTCACACATTCTCAAAGCAGCTCAGGTACACGATTATATTTGACTCAATATCTTTTGGGGTTTTTTTACATTTCTTGAATTTCCTTGTAAAAAATTAGATTGACATGTTTTGAAGTATTCAAAGTACGTTTCGGATATAACAAATTTGTGCAAAAATATGATGAAAAATTGCATTATATGGAATGCTCTAGCGTGATATGTGCATTTATTGTATGAAGATTACTATTCGATACGTACATGAACTGCTTGCTGAGCTGTTCGCTTTAACAGCTGTTTGTGAATTGACCAACCAGATTGCTCCAAATGAATTTAAAAGTATTAAGCTTTTTTGTATTCGATGTACAAAATCTTTAGCAGGTTTTTATTTTTTAAATATTCAGGCTAGCATTTATTGCAATTATACTCTCAAATATTTTTTTTATAAGCCTGTTGTAATATCTTAATTACAGAGTTTAAGCATATCCCGTGTTTGATATGCTAAATACTTGACAGATTTAATTTTTCATCTAGATTAGCACAAATAGCAGTTATGCAGCAAAGCTTCCCATACATCTCGCAACTGTTATGTGGGAATGTTTGGCTGATTTACAATTTTCCGAATCTGCTGCAGCGTATGATGGGACAAGTGCAGGTTGAAATATGCATACATACATACAAACTTATGTATACTAAATCGGGCTTTTATCTCGTGTGCTAATTTTTTTCCTGCAGTCTCACATCTTTTTTAAGTATTTTGGGCATTTCATACAATTCCTTTAAATGTGTAGAGTTGAGTCCCTCTCAATCCACTGCACTTTGACTGAGTTTCAGTTTTTAATTTAAGTGGATTTAAATTAAATGAGGCAAGAAAAAGTTAGATTAGTCGAGTCAAGATGTGAATAGTGGTATAAATGAACAAGCTATTATTTGAATTATATTCTATAGCAGATAATTTATGTAAAGGGATTCTATAACATTTAAAGGTCATCATTTGAATGAATCTAGAGCCTTACGTATTTTGTTCTAACTATAAAATTGAACTTTGATTTGAATATGAGTTCTAGGTACAATGGGTGGGACCCCCGGAGGGGTTATAGGAGGTATTTATGATAAAGAGGGTACTTTCAAGGGCTTATACGCCAGTAGTAGGGCTTTGGAGGGGATTGCGGATAGGGCCCGAGACCTTATATTTGAACTGGTTAGAGACAAAGCTGATCAGCTTTTGGCTGGCATGGAATTTATAAAATGGGAGGTACACATGCTTCATAACCATAAATACCAATGATCCATCCATACATATATAGTGGATTTATAATGCAGATGTTTAACATAAATGAATTTAGGAATATTTTTGGTGTGGATTACATTAACCAAATTCAAAAGGCGAAAATTGCTTTTTCCGAGCCTTTTCTCGTGATGAATTTCTTCTTGCTCTGTTATTTTTCTATGCGCAAGAAATCGATACTTTTTTTCATGGCAGTATTAATGTACGGCTTAGTTATGAATTTATATTAAAAATTTTCAGTGGTATTTAAGCACATTTTTGTTGCTCGAATTACCTGTAAAAATTGCTTCTTTGACTACCTCTTCGAATGGGCTTAATCCAAAACTTTTTGCCAAAGGATGTGTAGGTTGAAAATTCATTAAAACTAATCTTTTTATACAGATCATATGTATGATAAACTGCAAACTGTTCGAGATGAACTGTGAGTTGTAAAAAATAATACTTTCATAGTTTGATTTGATGACTCAATTCTCTAATAGCAGTTTTCAATTTTTCCTTCGATATTACAATTGTCGAATGAATCTTTCCTTCTCTTGTGTTTTGTTTCGATTAATTCCTACAAAACCGTACCAGATAGTATTTTTCATTGAGTTAAGTACGCATTTCTGGAAACCTATACATTCGTATATATACATATATGGTATTGATTGTTCTAGAACATTTTGATTTGTTTTGCGTAGCCTCCGTCTGTACGTCAATTTCCCCATTCGTATTGTGAAGACTTGATCAGTTATTTAAGGGTTACATTTATGAATTTATCGTCACTACCTCCAAGTATGAGGGATGCGGCGCATTTTACGTGTATGACTCATGTATGCAATTATATGCTTCAGGTACATATAAAATCTGATTCAAAAATTGTATTTTTCTTAAAGTAAATTCCTGTTTTGGGGATATTGCTAGTTTTTTGGGGGGGGGGCTTATAAGTGGCTTTCTGTGATTATGTATGGCTATTGGAGTATAACCAGTTTCTTGAGGGGATTATCAGTGTTTTGAAAGAACAATTAATTGATGTCATGTCCGGTGTTATGTTCAATTTTTTTTCAAGTTTACGAAATATTTCAAAATTAGGTTCAAGAATAACTCAGTGATGACTTTAATTGTTATGTTTAATATAGCAGACAGAGCAAATGAGCGAAATAAAATTTTCTATTCGGCTATATTCAGCCGGAAGTAACCATCATTGCCATCTGATATGGGCGGTGTTCTATTCGAATGAACATGATAAGCTTGTATTATACAATGAAGAATTTGCTTCTAACAAACTTTCGCATAAAGCGAATTGATCAAACGAAAATGTCATGCTGTGCTAAGTTTAGCGTTAGATTTTCAAACATAATGAATAAGTTTTATGGTCTCTACTGATGCCTTTTATTTAAAGTGTACTGCATATCATTTAAAATTTGTATTGTTTCTAGGAGCTTTTGAGTTATAGATGTCCTAGCATCAATATACTTGGAATTTTTAACTTGAGTAAGGATGTGTCTGCTTTGGTCAGCTTTTGTGACGAGAGCGGTATTTCTCAATTGGGATTTTGCTTTCATAAGTTATCGCAGCTTTTGGATATTATTCTAAATAACGATCCAGAAGTCATTACAGATCCAGTCAAAAGGCAAGAAAAAAAGAATATTTATTTAACGTTTCTATTGAATTCCATGTAAGCTCCGTTAATCATATTTTAAGGAGCAAGAATTTTGTTAAATAATGAAAAGTATATATGTAGCAACATTTATTTATTCTATTTGTTAGTATGCAAACATATTGTTAAGCCTAGAACCAATGTATAAAAGGAAAAAAATCAAATGTCAAAATATTTATTGGATGAATAATTGTAGATATTGAAACATATAATAAAGAAACTCTTAGAGGTATGTCTTTGATATCTACATAAATATATATGAGCTGTTGGGGGGAGTTGATTGAATCGTCCTTAATGTATATTTACAAATACAAATTTTTATGCATGTAAATTGTGTCAGTTTACTTAGAAGGCTTAAGAAGAAGTGCATTTCACATTGAAGTGATGTTTTTGAAAAAAATCTCATGTAAAAATAATGACCGTCATAATTAGAATGGATGGCAAGTTCATTTCATCAATGCCCCCACTCCCCTCCACATTCAATTGAGTATAATTGTGATTACTGCATGATGTGAATGACTTATAGATGGATATTTATCATTTGAGTACTTTTGCGTTTGTTCACAATTAAGAAAGACTATCTTTTTTGCTATGTTGCAGTCAATTTTGGCGCCTCCAAATTATCAAGGCTATTTAAACTGATAAACAATACGAATTTTTTTTTACTCTAAGCTTCAATAGATGAGAAAGCGTTTCTTCATTTGAGTCACAACAAAATTAAATCGAAGTATTCAATTGCTTCACCCAACACCTGCTATAAGAAAAATGCTTGTTTATGCACTTTTTCAATTCGTATAATGTATGTTTTAATGTTGTAGAATGCGGGAATATCCTCGTCTAGATGTCCATCATCTTGTGGAATTATTTGAAAAGTATAAAAATTTGTCGCTAGCAGCCAGAATAAAGAATACAATTGGAGATGAGGTTCCACAATTAGAGCAGAAATTTGTGAAGCAGTTGCTTGTTCAGCTCCGAGAACATTTGTAAATTGGGAATTATATAGAATTCGATATTGCCTAATTCAAATATGTAAGTTGCGTATTTACAGATGATTTCTTCTTTTATTGTAAATAATTTGTGCTGCATGCATTTTTATTTTGAAGAAAATACGCCAAATAACTTTGCACTTCAATATTATTCATTAATTCGAACGTTTTTTATATCCATGAAATAATTTTGAAAGCTTTGCAAAAGAGCCAAATCTGTTGTCTGTTAAGTATATTTCTATTTAAGCAAAAGAGCAAAATATGGACCTTATTATAAGGCATATGCAAACAACTAGAGAGATTGAAATATTATTGAAGTAGTTGCCATCACTATTATTCATTGATTTTATTATGATTTTTGGGCTTCTGTGGCGTGGCATTATTAACCAGAAAATTAGCTGGCATTGGTATGCCTAAAGAGATTTGGAAGCTAAGAAGAGAGCTAAAGGTGATATCAAGTGAATGATCGCATAAATATTGAAAAAGTTACAGAACAACTTTAAAATCCGATTCAATTGGTTGCTGTAATACTAGTTGGGTGACTATATAATTGTGCAAAACATGTCAGAATATATGGAAATAATCAAATAAATGAAAACATCAGCCATCTTTCGAAACAAGCTGGGATTAATGGATGTTGGCGTAGTATGTTACATAGAATCTGTAGCGGAATGAGAGGAGATCAGTTAACATGTGTCAAATCGGAGAGGTTGTAGGATGGCATTGACATGCCAATTCCTGAATGACAGTTTCATATCAAAGATTGCAAATGCATACAATTGAGAAACCAATGCACTAGACGCATGATCAAATATATGAGATGGCAAAATGAACTAAAATGAATAATTTTGAAATGAGAAGTGACGAAGATAAAACCGTAAGCATTATATTATCAGCGTACGCAAGAAGTATATTGCATGCAATGAAATAAATGTACAGGAATCGATAAAACTAACAAGGAGTTCAAGATGGGCAACTCCAACAAGAAATGTATGATATCAATTTTGAGGAGACTGGTGTAAGCAGTAAAGGCTTTGTTTGAAATAGTGTACAGAACTGTTTATGGGTATTGGGAAGAGTACAAAGTCTAAAAGGGGTGCTACATTTACTTCCTCCCACACTTGAACTTGTAGAAAGGTACTCTCAATATCTAGTTAGCAGAGCAGCCTGGAATGATAGACAGTACACCTTGTATGATGCATAAGGAGGAGCCACTGAGCGAATGTTCAATGGAAGCCTATTTTGGAAGCCTGGGTAAATACTTTTCCAACAAATTATGATTTTTACTGAAGTACTGTCAGGCACATGCCTAACAAAGACGAGAAATAGGATCAACGGTTAGTTACTGGGCAAAGGTTTATCTAATGCAGAACAAAGAAAAGGGAATAATACTAGGTAATCAAACAAGAAGAGATTGAGCAAGGAAATGTGTACTTCATTATAGATATTTTTGACACTGAGCATCTGAAACAAAATGTAATATCAACAAACGGCTAATACCGGACATATGCAATTGGCATTTACCAAACTACAAAATAATATATATAAATATATACACTTGAATCTCTAGTACAAATCCTTAAGAATTGTCAATACAAATGAACTATGTATCGGTTATGTACATGCAACTACAACTGGTCAGGTCATAACAAGTACCTAGCCAGCAGTACTAGTTTTTCTGGTAGAAAGGCCAGGAGCTAAAGATTGCATGCTGACCAAGTAGGAACTCAATTGATGTAAAAGGCATTGACATTTACTAGAGCTGCAAAGCACCTGATTGTGGTTTATTAGAAATAGTGTCACTCGATTGATGTTGTGAGTGCCAGACTGATTGTGGTAGCTACAAAGCAGAGAGTGCAAGAGGAGTCACAAATCACCACAAATTGGAGCATTTTAAAAGCATAGTGACCAATACTGCAAGAGAGAATTGAAAAATTGGCATTTTAAAATACCGACAAACCTGCAAAACTTTCTTCAAACAAAAAATTCTTTGCAGTGTCTAGCTAAAAAAGGTGAAAATAAAAGTTGAGCTGCAGTTTTGTCATCCAAAATGAAATGTTTAAAGTTTAGAATTTTTCAGTCTTATTGAAAGTGACATGGCAACTTTAACACATGCAAGAGCAGATAAAACAATTGACATAATTGCTGGAGAGAAAAAGAATGCAGTCTACTTTTTGATCAGTCCAGGTTTAAGAACCAGCTTTGTTTGCATGCTAGTTTGGTTCTAAATAAACAAATGCTAGCTCTGTTAGTACAATAAGAAAAAGTATAGAAGTCTAAAATGTTCTGTGATCTCAACCACAGCACAAGGAAGTATAAGACAAGAAGTGAGAGAAAAATGTAAAATCCATTTATGTGAAGTGAATCTATCCATACACACTATAGAGCACATTGCTTACTAAGGAGCAGTAGAAAAATAAATTAAAGAAAAAATCATTAAAACAGAGTTAGGAATATGCAATTACAAAGATACAATTACATAACCTCTTTGGATTTTTGTAATAACCGAAAGAATTTAGGGTAAACAAGAATAAGTTTCCACGTAGAATAAAACATGTCAAGTTACATATGATTGTCAAATTGCAGAGACAAATTGTTGAGTTGGAACTATAGAGTTTTAAGTTGAAGTTTTAGAGTTGTATAAAAAAAGGTAGATGGGTACAAATCATTGGAACCAGTCATGGGCCACATCTGAAATGGGATTTGGAACAGCAACTAATAGAAATCTTGATACTTCCCCTATGCTATGAAGTTTCCTAAGAGAGATTGTCTGTGGGAGCAAAAGAAGGAGGTTTATGCAAATAAGTCTACTGCACTCTTCTGCGCATATGGTGTGAAATAGATTGGTCTTCAGCTTGGACTTTACTCTTGAAAAAAGGAAAGATCTTGGACAAAAGGAATGTGTGAGTTGGCTTGGGCAAGGTCTTTATCAAAATACCAGCAAGTTGATTGGTTCTAGAAATGTATTCTAAAATGAAAGGCTTGTTGGAGATACATTCCAGGATGCAATGGTAGCAAACATCAATGTGCTTGGTGCATTGATGATTGATGTGGTTTTTGGCTAGGGCAATAGCACCAGCATTGTTTTCACACAGCGTTGTTGGGACCAGTAGAGAAAACCTAAAATATGCAAGTTGAATGTGTAAGGAAACAGTTTTGCAAGCAGTATTACTAACACTAACATATTCAGATTCATTAGATAATTGAGTGTCAATTGACTGCACTTTTGATGACCAGGTAACAGGACCATTAGCCATGATGAAGAGAAATCTACAAGTATATCTACAAGTATCCACATTACCAGCCCAGTTTGCATCAGCATTACCAGTCAGTATGGGTATTTCAAGATCATCTGGGGTTTGGGATAGCAGGTGAGTGCAAGCGGATTACCTTTAATGTACCAAAGTACATGTTTAACTGCAGTAAAGTATGCAATTTTGGGATTAGACATCCTGCAACAAAGTTACATGACTAAATGTGCAATGTCCAGATGGGTCTTTGAAGAAATGTATAGAATACTACCAACAAGGCTCTGATAGTGTTATGCCTGTGGTATCTAAAAGTTAGGATTGGGCAGTGTTTAACATTGACTCCTCCAATGCCCTGCCACAAACAGCAGGGGTTAATTGAGGATGAGTATCATCTAGATTATACTTGCCAGAATTTGATTCACATAGTTCTGCTGACTTATGTGAATGTGCCCAAGTGAATAAGTGGTGACCACCATGTCAAGAAAGAGAATAAGTTCTATGGTGTTTGAAACATAAAAAAATACCAAACATATGATATTGCACCATAGATGGCAGACTCAGATATGCCTGTAATGAATATGTCATCTGCATGAACAACCATGTTAAGACTTGCAAGGAAAAAAGCTAAAAGAGCAAAAGTGAACAGATCAAGAAAATTTGACAAAACAACAGAGATGGACCAACAGCAATAAGGAGGAACAAGAGAAAAGAAAGAAAAGCAAGTGTATTAACTTTTATGTGTATGTGTGTGCTTTCACTAATGAATGAAAATATGAACATGAAATATAAATGAATTGTTTATGACTAGCTTGAACTTGATGACAAGACACATTCTCATTGGTTGATTTGTAGAGCATTATAGAAAAATATAAAGCAAAACATATAATAGAAAAATACAGAACATGCAGATCTAAAAAATAATTGCAGTCCTAACACAAAAGCAGTAGTTGTGACTAGACCAGCACTAATGCGCACTTGGAGGTTGGCAGTACAAATGCCAATACTTTGGACAGTAAGTCCCTCCACTGTGGTAACAGAAACTGTGTTTGACCTATAATCTTACAGTGTAATATTGATAGTAGTTAAATCTAGATTGTAATCAAGATAATGGCCAGAAGTACCAATAACTATAGTAACTTTTCTAGTACAATCAAAGTAGTCATTGGACTGGGTTGCTAAGGTAAAGAAAACAGAGTCTTGCATGACAGTCCTTGGCAACATGTTAGGAATAGGATTATTACTGGGAAGTATGTATTTCACACTGGAAGGTAAAAACAGAGTGAAGTATTAATGAGAGCAAGATATCCACAAAGTCCTCCACAACAGTCCCTGGTGGCATGTTGGGAGTAAACGTTTCCACGCTGTTGGACGTAGGAAGGGTGGCCACTGGTGGCCAGTTGCTCATTAGATCCTCCATAGTAGGAGGGAAATCTTCATCTGGGGTGGAAGCAGAGTAGGGATTGAGTAATGCCATGTGGACAGTATGCTTACCCATCTTGCACTCTATAGTTGTGTATTCAAAAGCCTTGTGATGGGAGCGGTGTTTAGAAAGATCAGCTTTACAGTTGGCTTTGGAGTGGAGTGTATTCATCTTACACCTGGGGCATATGGCTCTGGTACCTAATGAATGAGTATTAAAGATAACTTGAGATGTGGAAGAGCTGTCTTAACTAGGTTCTTGCTTATTGGACTGATAAGCTCCAGAATTACTGGCTCCCTGACCATAGAATTTTACCTTGGCAATATTGATACAAGAATTTGATCAAACATGATCTATTTGGGTGGATAATGAACCCTTTGGATGGTGTTGAGTGTGAGTGATTAACCCTTTAAACAGTATTGAGTGTGAAAATCATGTGATGAGCTGTAAGATATTTACCTTTAGTAGTTGACAACAATGTCATATGCTTCCTGACACAAAAGATTGCCAGTTGCAAATAGAATTGCAATGACTTGACAATAGGGATCATTTGGAAGACTCCCAATAAAATGTGTTGTCAATACCTCATCATTGGTGAATTGGCCCAGAATTACCAATTTACCATAAACTGATTCTAGATCAATGTACAAGATGGATGAGTCACTGCTAAATGCAAGGGTTTCAAACTCTCTTCTTAGTTCCATCAAATGCTCAAGCTTTGGTGACTCAAAATGCTTTTGAAAGGGGAATATGGATTGCCTATTGTCCATAAATGTGGAGGAAAATTAAAACAATAATGCTCCCCAAATAGCCTGTTTGATAGACCATTGGAAAAGATTCTCTTGGACAGAGTCAATAACAAATGCAGGAAACAGGAGGTGAAGGTTGATGTTGTGACACAACAAAACAGGCAAGCAATGCAAGAGTAACAGCTCAAATGTACATTACATCTTGACCTGTGTTGTGAGAAGTGATTATATTTTTCCAACACAAAGTTATTAATTTCAGACCTATTGTATGACTAGCCACTTAATGAGAATGTGACTAGCATGAAAATAAAGAATGTTCCAAATAGAAACATCT
This sequence comes from Vaucheria bursata, assembly GCA_032358265.1. Lineage (NCBI taxonomy): Eukaryota > Xanthophyceae > Vaucheriales > Vaucheriaceae > Vaucheria > Vaucheria bursata. Next base: position 77,923 of record JAULBW010026943.1, read on the forward strand.
ACAGCTAAAATAGAAAAATGGAATTAACTTATAATATAGGTTAATTCCTGACAGTTGACCCCTATCAAAACAAAGTATGACCACAGTGAGGTAAGGAATAGAGGCCAGTTGTTGGCTGTGCCATTGAAGCAAGGTAAAATAATTAACTTGATCTCAGCTTTGGGAACAAGTCCCATGCCCATATGCATACTGGGATACATTGTGTACATGTCACTACCCATAGTTTGTGAGTGAGAGTATTGTGGATAGGGTAAGCCATAGCCAGCATTAGGCATTGGAACCTGAGGATGCACTGCATATGCAGGCATTGAAGCCTACTCATTTTGAGCATAGTCTGAATGCTCAAAATATTCAGATTTATAAGAAGGGACAGGTGACATGAAGCAATCAGACTGATTGGTGGCATAAGTGGAATGCCTTACCAAATTATGAGCTAATCTGACTTAAGAGGGACTTATTGAGTGTACAATTATTAGGTTTTAGTGTACTGAATGTATATTCTATTGAGGAAAGTTTACTATATGTTTTGAATATCTGCTGCAAACTGAATGCACTTAGAGCGGTGCACAAAATGTCTCTGAGGATAATACCACTGAGGGCAATACTACTGGAAGCAAAATAGGTTTATGTGAACAAATATTTTATGGTCCAGGTGCACGGATACTACTGGAACAACCAATTGTTGTTGATCAACAGTAGAGGAAGCCAAAGACTCTGGCAGATTAACACTAGATTGAGGGGAATGCTACACAATAGGTGCTTCCCATTCTGTCTGTTGTTGCACAGAAAATTCATGTTCAGCAGCAAGATTTCTATTACGGATGTGCTGGTCATGCTTCTGACATTGTTGGATCTGCTTAAGGATTCTTATATAGTTGCTGGGTTGATTACTAGTCATAGTAGATTAAGTAAGAAAAGGAAAGCAAAAAAAGATGTAGAAAGTATGGACTGAGAAACCAGTGCACTGAAAGGCAGGAATGCCAGGATTGCTAGGATCACTACCTTAGTAATTTTTTTATATGATTCACTTGGTTGAGTCAATTTAGTAGAGTTCTTATTTACAAATACCAGAAGTTGTACACAACTGTAGGGTATGAACATGAGGATATAGTACTCCATCATGAATTTTGCAGGTGGTGGATACTTAGTTTGTAAGATTGTGTGTTACTTGGCTTGAACCATTACTCAGTTACAGCAATCAGATTTGAACACTGTCAGGTCAACCCTAATTGGACCAAATCGACCGCAACTTCCAAATGTCTGAAAGTACTAAGGTGTAGTGTATTCTTGGCTGGCAAGAATCAGCCAAGGTCTTTTGCCTACTTTGCCTAGCCTCCAAGTCTTTGGCTACTTGGGCTCCAACTGGGAGTACATCCCTGCTGTTTTAGGAGGTAGGAGGGCTTCTAACTACAAAAAGACTTTTGTAAAATTAAGTTGATCGGGGATTAATTTTGGGTGCCAAAGCAAAGTTATAGATAATGTAAAGTTAGGATGTGACTAATTTGCAAATTATCCAGGCAAAAGTTTGTCCGCATATAGGACTAATACAGTATATAAAGTAGTCAACTAATCTTAATATATAACTTTCCTGTAGGTCAAGGCTATGGTCAGTTTGAGCAAGGCTGCCTCTAAATAAAGATGTTAAAGAGAAAAGGCTACGTTAATAGTTAAAATAATTGTATTTGCAATTTAATTTGGTGCCTTATATCTGACAGTCTAGACACTAAAAATTTCCATCATCCTCTTGTACAGTTTGACTAAATCCACGGCTAACCACAATACCAGCTAGGGGAAAATTTAGTCTTATAACAATTACAGGACTATCAAGTCAAAGAGGGTTACCACAAAAAAGTTTACTATACAGAAATCGACTATACACAAAAGGCTTAAATTAAAACCAGTCTAATCAAGAAAACTGAGCTATTCAAATAATCAAAAATAAATCTTGTTACTGCAGCGGGTTTTGTTCCCCAAGGCAAGACAGCAGTGTTAGGAATCAATATATTAAAGACTATGCATATAACCAATAACAAACATCACCAGAAACCCAAAGAAGACACA
>JAULBW010027054.1:0-79931 GCA_032358265.1 Vaucheria bursata
TGATAGAATGTTCTCACTTCTATCAACACAAATATTTGAATGCGACATATATATACCAATTATTGTCCGTTTCTTTTGTGGTTTAACTACAGCATTCCTAATACTAACTCACTTTTTTTGGGTTACTGTATAATGTCATATTGTTATGTTGTAATCCCAAGAAGATATCACAAGTATGTACGGCAACTCCTATGAAGAGTAACATTAAGTATGCATTACTAAAAAAATTACGGATGCCACATTAATTAATGGTATTGAGCTGCACAATAATCTTACATAAGTGCTGGGAACGCAAAAGCATTCAGTTCACCTCTCCTGTTAAAATGGATTATTAAAATGGATTATAAAAAAAATTTGTTTATGTCTGTCTTACAATGATCCTTTCTATTGCTACATATGCTGACTTGGTACCATCTAATAGTATTTGGGACTCTCTGCCAGAATTATTTTCAGTTACATTAGATACAGTCTTTTTTTATACATTTCTTTTCTTGGTGATTTTAAAAAAAATTATTTGGTCAAAACGCAACACAAACAGTAAATCTAGTAGAATCTTTTTAATCAGAGATAGTCTCTCTTCTCAGTCTCAGTGTCTACCAAAACCTGGGTATTTTCGCTCGTGAGTTCTATCTGTATTTGAAGAAATCTGCATGAAATGAAGTATCCCACAATTGAACTCGCGACGAATGCGCCGATTCATCATTCGTACAAAGAGAATATGTTATTGAATTGCTTATCGCATGAAGTAAATTATGTTAGCTTGAAAATTATGTGTATTATGCCCCCAGTTCAGTATTTGACCACTACGTAACTTATTTTTATGGTGTAGAGTTTAAGGCACTTTGAAAACACTTTAAATAATTTTGACGCGTACTTGGATGGTTTTGCATTTCCTACTTCAGAAAAGGAAAGCAGCTACACTGGCTCTGCTTTGTTTTCTTGCACTTTACTTTTTAATACCTCTAAATGTATAATAGCATGTTTGATTCTTTAATGTTTCCGGCAGATTATGACCATAGCGTTTCAAAGTTATGATGTTATTGCACACGAATTGGAAGTATCGGTCAAAGGAGTTGAAAAGGTTGTCTACATCAAAACTGATTTATTATCTGTTCAGGTATATCATATATTTGAATTTTTTTAGAGTGGAGTTCTAGAGTGTTTATATAGTTTCATATGGAACAAAATTCAACAAGACGTTGAACAGTTGAAGTTTGAAATCTCAACTTAAAGTGAAGTTAAAAATTGGCTTTTTGAAATCATCAATGCACTCAGTTTTGCCAGCTTATGTAGATGAGCATCTACAAATAAGTTGACATGGATAATTTTTTCTATATTTTACTTCCTTCAAGTGCAATAATTTTTGTCGATCTTAATATCATATGGAGGTACATATTTTCTTTGTTCTGCGTTAGTATGTTCATCTAGTAGTATTTTTTCCAATAACTTGTGTACTTTTTGACTAGAAAGTAAAATTAAATTTACTCTTGGCATACAGTTAGATATTGACCAAATAACTACTAGAATAAATTGCATTTCAGAATATTGGATAAAACAAAGAGCACTTTTTAATTTTATATCAGCAAGTGAAGTAAAGCTATATCGAGCACTTATTTAACGTAAAAACATGCTTCCTTGCTTTTTTAGATGAGTATGCATTTGAAATGGCTAAACAAGTGGTATTATTATAGTTTATATTCAAGATAAATATTTGAAATTGAATTTCTTTGCCATATCAATTAACATCTACAAAATTGCTAGGAAAAAAACAGCAGTAAAGTGGAAGGCATTGGTGTTGAATCTTATAGTGCTAGATATAGCATCAAAAATAAACTCACAGGAATATCAGCTCGAATTAGAAACACAATAAGTGAATAGTCAGAACTGCATAAGAATTGAAAATATGTCGTTGTATCAGTGAAGTTAAGACTGATTGGGGGTAAATAATAGTTTTCTTGAAATTATACAGGAAGTTTTCAACATGAACTTTGGTATAATATAATTAGACTTTCACTGAAAATGAGAGGTATGCACATATATAAATTGATTCATGTAACTTTTATGAACCTGTACCTAAATAAATTTTATATTTATATAAGACATTCGGGATAAAATGACACCTCAAATTTATATACATATATTATATCAAATTTGCAGACAAAATTTCCCATTGAAGGATTAATAGTGTTGAAAAGTATTCAAAGTCATATACATCTTGTTGCTGTTCTATACAATGCTTACTGTGGCAGTCTAAGTTTCCCTAAATTCTTGTGTACTTGACTTGAATTAGAATTTTGAAATGCATGGGAATAAAACAGTGGCATGCTCTGTACTCTCTTCTGTGGAACACAGTCAAAATCTCCAGAATTCAAGGTTTTGTAACCCAAAATGCATTGACGATTCACTTTCGTAAAGGTATACACGGATGCAATACATCCTATCACAGCTAAGAGAACCATTTCAATTGCTCTAGCATACTTTTCCTGAAACAAGATGAAAAATAAAGATTGCTGAAGAATGCATTAACCAGAGATATCCAGTTCTTTACCTATGTCGAATAAGCATATTCTAATACACTCACCCAAAAAGAAGTAGGCTCTGTTGGACGATCCTTAAATCCTGTACTATACCAAATTTCATCACATACTCCATCTAAGTACTGATTTAAGTAGTTGGGGTCCTGCTGAAGCTTATTCATATCCGGTAACCATCCCCTTTGAAAAGATTCTGGTTACGAGAATTTAAATAGTACATAAAACTTACAATTTTTCAAAAGAGGAAGATAATTTATAGTGTTACCTATAAATGACCATTTAGGCTCCAGCTCTGTTTTAAACTAAAATAAAGCAAATAAATGCCTTTATAAATTGACTGATTAACATAATGAGTCCAAACATTAAGGATTACATTGCCTAAATACTAGATTGAAATTTTATAATCTTGAAAAAAAGGGCTGAAGAAAATATTACTTACATTCCAAAAAAATTTTCCCGATGTATAAGAGAAAGCTGCTAGCTTTGCGCGAGCCAACTAACGCACAAAAGATAAAAAAAAGCCATGTTAGTATAGGTACCCTTCTGAACGAAAGATAAGAACATGTTATCAATTTACCCGAGTCATAGTGGCATCATCATCTTCCCATGACTTATCCACAGGACATTTCCCATATACAGGGGTACTGAACCCAGTTCCAATAGGTAGTTGTGCAGGCAAAGATGGGTCAGGAGGGGCTCCAGGTTGTTCTGGTCCCATGTATGGCTCTGCACATTCCACCCAGTCACATACAAACTTATTGATAAAAATTAGAGGTATGTAAAAAAAGAAATATTTCAATGGGGCTAACAGTTGTTGATGTATAAAGGTTTCAACATATATTGATATATGATAACATTTGTTCTGTACCTGAGGGTAGCCAATAGGATTATCATTGAATCCATTCAACCACATTGCACAGTTGTCCGTCGCAAGGCTGCACCATAACATTTGGAATATATTTGGTAAAATTACACTATATCTACTCTATTATCGTTGCTTCATAGAGTCCTTTACCTGTATTCGCCAATCTGTGAATTAATTACAAAAAAATTCGAACCAATATCACTAGAATATCCAAAAGGTGAGTAATCCAATAGTATTTCAGGCATTTTCAAAATACAGAGGTTGAAGATATAAAATCATACGGAAGAAATGTGAAAATCAATCTTGAAATGACAAAAGAAGCACTTAATGACATAAAATAATGTGCACTAACAATACGAGGCATGCGATTTTCTCCGTCACTTAGAAAAGCAGCTTGTGAGCAGGCCTCATTTACAAAGTAGTCTTCATTCAAATCGCCACTCCACCATCCTTCCCAAGCAGTATACACTGTAATTGACAAACATAAAGACTATCTGATTCATCATTACCAATATTCCACTCTACAGCCTGTAAATGTAAATAACATATAACTACAGTAGGGAGAATTTGAAACAGTAAATTTTTACGTTTTTGTTTAAGGTAATAATGTCACAGATAGCGATGTTTAAGAGACTCTTACAATGAGTGTCTGTAACGACATTCTTGCATCCAATCATCCAGTCTACGAATATCAGAGATGAGCCGCGAAATGAATCATGAACAATAAGTCCAAGATTCGTGTCTACCATTTGAACCTACAATTGCGTAAAAGTAAAATCTCTTGAAATTGTATCGAAATTAGGCAATACTGAGTGTAAAATTTACCATATTATAAGCAGTCCATGCAAAGAGTTGATATGCTTGTGGCGGCGTGTGTACCCACGGTTCATTAACCGGTTGAAATGCAACAACAGCAGGATGTTTCCCAAACATATTCACTAGCCCTTCGAATGCAGTTAGTGAGTGCTGAAAATTTTCAAAGTCAAATGATGTATACCTGAAAATATATACATGTACAACATTACACAAAAGAAAATCAACTTTCTATTACAAGCTGCTTAACAATTTAGTTTCCAGTGTCTCTGTTTAAAAGACCAAATAAACTTTGATCAATTAATTAGTTATTGATAGTAACATTTACAAAAATGCAACATGTACCTACCTATTCAATGTAGAATTACATTTTCCAATCCATTTTGCATTAAGCGTACTCCAGTGTGTAAAGTGTGAATTATCACTCCATATCACATCCATTGCCTCTCCACTGACATTAATATTGAAACATAACTATAAAGGATGGAAAAAATAAATATAAACAAAACTACCTGTTATCTAAACCATTCATACTCCCTTTTATAGCATGCATATCGAGAATCACATTGATGCCATATGCCAAGCACAAATCAAGCACCCTTGTAAGTTCTACAAAAAAGTAAAATAAATGCTTATAAATCTATTTAAAAAGTAATTACACATATATTATTGATTTTTCAAGATAGCAAAAGATAAATATACCTTCATTTGCTCCTTGTGTACAAGTAATGTAAGGTTCATATCCAGAAAACTGCCAGTCTCCTACAGGTATTCGAACAGTATCAACTGCTGCTTCTGATAATGCTTTTATATCTTGCTCTGTCACCCAAGTAGACCAATGTCTTCGGAGTTGAATATTAGCTTCATCCTTCAAGTAATAGAATTCGAAATAAAAACGGTAAATTTGCATAGTATTAAGTGCCATATCTAAAGATATTTGTTAAAATCATTCTATTATTTTTTTCATTTGTAATTTAGTTGAGAAGCTGATTAATTTAGGTACAAAACAAATTACTTAGAACCTTAAAAATATCTTCCATACTTATACTAAACATAGTTAAATAACATGAACAGTATTTACCTCTCCCAGAGCTAAACAAAAGGTTTTCATATCCATTCCTATCTGAAATAAAAAACAAAACTGTTATAATGATTATAACGCAATGCAGTTGAAATAAAAAAATATTTAGTGGAATAAGAGTGAAATAAAATCCTTTGCCAATGGCAATTTTTTTTATATTATTTTAACCTCGATTAGAAAAAGCGAAAAGGCATACTACATACCTCTAGAGGATTCTCTTTCCCAAGAAACTGATAAAACATACTTGGTGTAATCCATGGTTCTAGCACCATAAAACCACCAAGATTTGTTCCCCAGAAATTCAAGTCACCGCCTCGTGTAACTCGTCCAAACTGCGGCTGCGTTATCTATTGAAATGGATTAATAAAAATAGAAGTCCTAAAATAAATTAACAGCATTGCTTGACCTGGAGTTCCATAACTATTTTATCTTAAAAACAATGCTAGCCATAAAAAAGTAAGCAATATCATTGCAAAAAAGTCTACAAAAATATTGCTATACACTAAATATATGTATTTCAACAAAAACTTCCAGTAAATATTTAAAGCTAGAATACCCTGAAAAAGTGATTTTTCAACGTACCATTCTTGTAATTAAATGCGCGTTTTAATACTTCTGCTTTTTTCGAATGATGAATCGTTTATCCAAGATTTTCTGAAGTTATAACTTTTTTTTAAAATAATTTTTAATGTTACTATCATCGTTTATATTGTCGAGGATGGAGTTGATTACAACCTTTTTGGTTAAAGCTCTTAGGTTTAAGTCTTCATCAAGTATTAATGCCTGACAAGATTAGAAGAAGATGATTTTCTAAGCCTTGTGGAGATGGCTTTTTATGTCAGATTAATATTCTCGGAAGAAGAAAAAGGATTGTTAATAAAGTACAATAACTTTTGTGAAAAATGCAATAAAACACAGTACGAAAAGGATGTCAAATATTTTCACCTTGTCAGCATCACATACAAAGCGACCATCAAGGAGAGAGTCGGCTTCTTTTAAATTCGCGAAAATATCGTCATCTGTCTCAAGTAGCCAGCTTTCGAAATCCGGTACCGATGAAAAATTGTATCTACTTGCCAGTTCATCAACAGTGTTAGGTACTAAAGCGTCAATTGGATCAGGTTGCCATTCCGAAAAATTACTATATTTTGCATCACATAATAAAGCTACTGAACTAAGTAAAAGAAGGCCAAATCGCGCTATTGTTGCGGAGTTGCAAGGATTAATACAGCTTCCTACTGCATTGCATACCATTTCCGATATATCTTGCGAAACGATTTTTAGTTGATGTTCCTTGGAATAAATGCTATAGCTGGATGGATTATATGGTTAATATATTTTTCCGATTAATGTACGGAAATTTTTAAATTTTTTCATTGGTGAGCTCTATAGAATATTGCCGTTGACCAATTAAATCATTTTATATCCTAAGATTCTGTATTGAAACTTTAAAGATACAATCCGTTACATTCTTAAATTCTAGATCTCAAGGAATGCCATTATATAATACATATTATTTAGCATGTCATCGAAAATTCTGCTACTAATCGTTGTCGGCATATCAGCTTCCTCATTGGTAGGTGGATTTGAATGATAAAGTTTAAAAAAAAGTCACGATTTGTATGAATATGATGCTCTTACATCAACTTCAATGATGAAATCTAGGTCAATATATGTGATATTAGCAATAATGAGTACTTTGACATAAGCACTTTAGAATGTATGAACTGCGCTAATGACGCTGATATGACTGGCAGAAATTTACATAAGGTTCCAAATCGATCGAGTATTGACTTCAGAGGAAATCCTACCAGCTGCAAATGTGCTCCTGGCTACGTGTCTATATTGGAGCCATGCTCCAGTTTGGCTCTCATATCTGGAACTTGTACTGGCTTTACATGCTCTATGTGTGCGAATTCAGTGGCATATACTGATAGCTCCTCATGTACGGTGAGTTATTATTTTATAATTACAGAAAATTGAGCTTTTAAAATTAACGCAAATGCCTGAAATACATTTAAATCATAAATATTTTAATAGATTCAAACATATTGGTTTGTAATTACAATACATGAAGTTTATGATGATTCTATGCACAAATTTTTACGTATCGATTGTCATTCTTCCTAGCTACTATTAATAAAAAAATCGTATGAAGAAGTATTTCAGTCGCTGCATTGGTTCTTAAAGTTACATAGAAATTAATGAATTCAACTTAATAAAATTGTTATGGCTTCATACAGGTTTGTGGAAGTTCGACCAATGGAACTGACTTATTTGGCATAGACTGTACATGTCCAGTTGCTGATGGTGGTTTCGTTCAAGTTCTTTCAGAACGAGATGCTGAAGGTGGCTACATGCCATCTAAGACCTGTACATCTTGTCCTCCGGGAAGCTTTGTATTTTCTACATCTGGAGGAGAAACTGGGGGAAAAATTTATCCACATAATGCGTATCAATGCGCCGTTTGCCCAAGTGCTTATATGTCATTTGAAAATACTGGTGTATGCTCGTGTAATGCAGGATATACCCAGGTTTTCATATATGCATGTACTACTACCGCTTGGAATATTTTGGTGGCACAATAGATCTATATTTATCACTAACGATAGCAAAAAAATATGTTGGGTAGTAATATGAAGAAGAATTGTCTCCATAATGGAATATACAAATGACTATGCTGCATATAGATTAAATGTATATGGATTATTGGGCTGCATGCAGGTAGGCGAAATATCCTTAGGAACCGTTTCTTGTATCCCTTCATCTGATATTGAAGCTATATCTGAGTGGTTGAACCCAACTTCATTCTTAATGCACTATAGAAACACAGCATTGGAGGATCTCCAGGTTAGCACTTTGTGATATGCTTTCAACCATTAATACATGAAAGTAAATTTTCAGACGGGTAGTTTTAAAATGCATCTGATAATACAGAAAATGCTGCATACACTTATTTGTAAACTTTTTCCTAATTCAGTTGGCAAAATTTTCATGATACAATGCATATTATTCCTAGAGTTGACTCAGGTATGATATACTAATGTCATATCTTTTTACTGTAGGTTGAATCAATGACATTGAAGCATATGCTAGCACATTTAGGTTCGCAATGTCACCAGTACAGAGGTGTAGATTCTCTCTCCTCATGTCAAGCACTTGGAAATTTGTGTGTTTTACAACATAATGATCCACGCACAGACGTGTGCAAGTTATTTAATCATATCTGGTCAAATAGGTATGTGTTATGTATCAATCTGAACATAGTATTACAGAAGTGTACAGTTTTTATACTGTTTCTCAAGAAATTCTTACTCAAACGAAGAACCTACGTGGAAATTTACATTACCTTGGCTTCTCTACTCTGATTCTGCTGCTCATGTTCGAGAGTCGATACAAGTTCGTACCCCAGTAACTTTCGAATCTGTAAGTTTAACTGGCATCAATATTGAAGTGTGATGGGGCTTGATTGCAATATAAACTTTGAAGAAAATTGTCAATTTATTTAAAGCATTATATATATATATATGTATATAACTGATTTAATTTCAACAGGTTATGACAGTTGTACTTGCAGCGTATGCACTCAATGGCACAATGTTGGGCTTTCATGACCTACATACCTCACTTCACTTTTGCTCAAATAAAGTACATGGCAATTCATTTCCGGATAAGCTTCAATTTGGATACAGTTTATATTCTACTTATTCCTGTAATCTGACATCACTATTTTCTGAAGACCAGATATTCTACGATGCATACTATCATGAGGTTAGCACTGGCCAACTGATTCCTATACCAGTTCTGAATTTGGCTTTAATAGACAGTAGAGGCAGATTTCCTAACGTGAACACAGATAATACAGATGACATTTTTTCCAGAAGATTTTTCCTGTTTGATCGAGTAAGCAGTATTGCTCAACCTAGTGTAAACACACCAGAGGTAATATAAATTAATTTTCAGATCTTTTAATGCCTAACTTCAAAGAGTTATGACTCCTTAATGCTCTAGGTTTTGCGATATGTTAGCAAAATGCGACTGGTTTTTAATTTGCAAGGCATTGGAAATCCTCACATATACCCTCCTATTCTTGAACTTACATACATCGATGAACCTGGATATGCTGAAAAGAATACTGTATCAATTGAACTGATTGTTGATTACACAGTTGATACCACTCAAATATGGAATGAAATTCGAGCATGTTTTATTGTTGCTATGGTATTTGCTTTGCTTGTTGTACTGTGGAGATTAAGATGTTGGACAGTAAGGCACGAGCGATCAGATGTGACCCTTACACCACTTGAAGTTGCTTTGAGGAGTAATATCGACTATGAACTGCTGCTAGCAGCTTTTCTAATAGCTACACATACTTTTGTTGTGATCATTTTCCCCTTGACTTTTTCCATATGTGGAATGATTTTTGTTTTCTTTAAAATGCAGAGTGAAGTCTACATAGTCATGCCGCTAGATGTGACTGAGTATAATTCACTTACAATTCTGCTTCAATTACTTTTTATCTGTCAACTCTTTCATGTTTTAAAATGTATATACTTGCAAAGCACTGCAACTGTCTTTTTCATAGACTGGGAAAAGCCACCTAGAAATAGAGCAAAAGAAGGAAGTGCATGGCGAAAGGTGACAATAAATCTTTTCTCCTGTATATTACCAAAATCAAATGCACTAGTATGAAAATGTATGAAATAATTACTATTTTATGACTATATTCTTTTGCAAGTGGTACTGTCAGTTTAATATCTGTAGATAGTATTGTGTACATAACTGACTGCTATTAATGTTTTTATTGCACTAACCTTTGCACATACTAAATTACTTGTTGCATGCCAGCTTTTTGTAGCCAATAAATGGAATGAACTGCAAGGAAAACGGAGGTCTAATTCCATATTTACTTACTTTTGCCTTGCATTTGTATTGATTGGACTTGATTTGCAATATATTGCTGCCCCAGTACCCACTTTTTCTAGAACTGAAACACCAGTTGACAATAGAAATCCAGTTCTAGAATTTGCCAATACAACGTTTTTCTGGTTATTGATAGCTTTGATGCAGTACTTTTGGCGAATGTTAATTGGAGAGAAATATGTCGATGAACCTCCTGATCAAAAAATTATAGACCTAGCAACTTTGGCCAAAGTGAGTTGTATGATTAAGTATTGAAGTTGCTTTTTGCTTTCAGTATTAACGTCTCTTTTTTAAGCAAAGTTAATTCAGTAACTTTTGTTTTTGATTTAATAAAATCATAAGTTCATACCTCATGGTAATAGTTCAGTAACATCTATTATAAACTACTCATAGCATCATATGCAAGCTACTTTTCAAATCTATCAAGATAGCCTGATTCTAAGAAAAAATTTCTTGAAGTTTTTATTTTTCAATTATTGACAATGAACCTAAATACACAATTCATTTTCATATTAGTTTACTGTCTTGAGTAGTTAACATGCATTAATAATTGGTCATTAATTTATATTATGGCAATAATTCCTGTATTTAATGTACTGCAATGTAGATAAGTATATTAGTATTGGACGAGGAGTATCATGGTTGGTATCTACATTGCCGTAGTCCACATCCATATGCAGATGTATGTATGCATGAGATTATAGCTCAACTTGATAGAGAAGGACATGGATTGCTTACTAATAGAGGCTTAGATGGCTGTCCCTCTGATGTACAAGCATTTCAACTATTTATTACAGCTACATGGCGTCGCAAGTAATTTTGATTTATATGTACCAAATATTTGAGTTGATAGCCTTAATTAAAATTTGGATCAACTTCAAATTAGAGTTTATTTTTACTTGCAGCTCTATTGAGGTTCAGAATCCATTATATTTTATCAAACTGATTTTGTTGATTTTTCAACAGAAATTATTAAATTTTTTATATATGCACAGTTTAGTACTTGTTCAATTTAGCATACAATAAGTGACTCTAACTATCGGTAAAACAAATAATTGTCGAATAATTATTCAGCATTATGTGATTAAGTTTTTGAATATAATTAGAGCCAAATAATTACTTTTTACTTGGTCTAATTACTTTGTGCATGATACTGATGCTGATTGTTTCATTATGTATGATGAACAAAAATATGTTATTTTTAAAAGGTTTGATTGCATACATAAAATCAATAGTAACCAAGATAACATAAACTCCGAAGATATGGCATTGAGCTGTAGAAGACCACTGATCCGACTGTGGAATCCGCTTTTTTATCTTTGCCAACTAAGAGCAATGTTTTTCGACGCAAGTTATATTAGTACTGAAGAGGTATGGTACTTTTAGCCTATGTACATTTATATTAAATAAATGTTACTCTTTTGTCTGTAATGTGCTATCTTGTTGATAGTTTTTCTTGCTGCAGTTAAGCATTGATAATTTAGACCATGGTCACAATATTAAAATCAAATTTATTTTAAAAGTATAAATATATCTAATTGGGTTTAACATGAGTGTCATCATGCCTATTTGATCATATTATAAATTGATGTATCATTTTCTCATAAATTTTATACTTTATTAATGAATCTTTTATTAAATTCATTGACATAATTAAGCCTATCCAATGAAGTTCTTTTAATGCAGATTGCCAAACGAAGTAGAGATTTGTCAATATTCTTACAAGGTTTTATAAATCAAAGTTTTACATCTGAAACATTAAAACGTGTATATCACGAAGTTTCTGCAACTGATAGATTCATCAATACTCCTCCTGATTTTAGACAGCAAAGAAATAGTCCATGCATTTTATATCCAGACAGATATGGAAAATTTCTCTCTACTTGCTTTATTGGAATAGAGGTGGAATTGCTCTTGCTAAATATAATATCATTTTCAGTATTCAATCAGAAAAATTCTAATGTCGCAGTGGCCTTAATCATGACTTATTTACTTGAAGTATCACTTCGAATGATGAGAGAGCGATGTGGAAAAGTAAGCCTCTGTCGATCTGCCCTTATTGATGACCGATTTCTAATATAGACCAAATTCTAAAGCGTTTGAAGCATGTTCAACTTGTGGAATTTTAAGTTTTTATTATAGTAATTGAATATACTTGTGAAACACTGTCTGTATTTGATTACAAAAAATTGTTTGCTTGTTTTTTTGTGAGAATGAAATTTATGCAACACATTTACATCGTATAAAATTTTTAGTCTGATTTGTGATAAAGTTGTAAATGTTGGAATTTATTCCTGATTTAGATCGAATCTCTAACCAATTTGTATTCTTATTCTGAAATTTATGGCAAATTCAACAATGATGCTTGGTGCTTTTTGTTGATATTTTCGTGTTAAATGAATATACAGCTCTGTGCAGAGCAATCGACACATTGGTGATGTGGTGCGATAAACAGGCCTCATATAGATGAGTGGATTTTATGAATTGTGACATGTAATTTCGAAATTTCTTTTCTCTAACCTCATTAGTTTAAGTATCATGGCCATTTAAAATGTGACATTGCAGTATTTAAAATTTACTCAAATTAGATTAGCCAAAGAGGATGAATTTACAAGTAAAGTGAAACAAATACGAAACAAAAGACATAATATTTCAAATAATGTAGAAAAATTTATCTTTTTTCAGCAACTTCGATAGTATATTCCTTCTATTTTATTTCCTGCCCCATCGTGAGCATCTTCTATGTAAAGAGTATTTAAATAATGCATTTCAGTTGATTAAATGTCCTGTTATTTCCCGAAACTTCAACTTAGTCTAAGAAACGCTGCTAAACTTATAATGAACTCCCGAGGTAAAATTACTTTAGGTTTTCGTTAGTAGATGGTATCGCTAGCATTTTATTCAGGCACAGTAGCCTCCTTATTATGTTCGTACAATGTAAAGAAACACTAGGACATAAAAAAGAATCTATTGAAAAAAGACACCTTGTCATTTAAGTTTTTATGTACATGACAGTTACTTTTCTACATTTATTACACTAAAAAATATATGAGTTCTTTGAATAACAGGGGCGATGGCCAAAATTGGTTCATCGAAGAGATTTCTGGATCGAATGATATTGTAAGCGAAAATGATGCCTTAGGTCCAAATTTTATTTCGCCTGATAAATCGACTAATGAGATAAGGCTATGCCAACGAGTTAGTGTCAGTCTGGAAGGGCCCACTGCTCGCGGAGATTTTACTTGGACGAAATGTGGCAGTGTAGCGTATCTTTTCGGTGGCGCTTCTCTAAGTGGAGAGCATTTTAACGATATCTGGTCTTACTCTAACAGTGGTATCTGGATTCAAATACATCCCACAGGCTCCCCGCCTCAGCCTCGGAGTGGTCACACATCTGTTGCTCTTGAACATCTTATTATCATTTATGGCGGGCAGGACGCGTTGAATAATTATTTGTTTAGTGATGTCTTTGTGTTTAATACAGTCTCCATTGAATGGACAACGTTATTATGTACTAATGCACCTTCATTGGCATCACATACAGCAATTGTGTATGAATCGATGATGGTTGTGTTTGGTGGTGTGTTAGACCAAGAGCCTTGCTCAAGATTATGGACTTTAGATATATCTGCAGTTTTGGATAACAGTATTGACCCTCATCCCTTAGAATGGAAAGAGCAGAAGTATACTGGCCATCATCCCCCGGCTCTTGAAATGCATTCAGCAGTTGTGCTCAGCGATAAAATGATTATATCTGGTGGCCGGACATATGAAAATAAAGTGACTGACGGGGTGTTTGACTTAAATTTAAAAACTTGGATGTGGAACAAAAGTCAAGACATTCCAGAGCCTCGATGCTCTCACACTTCAATTCTATGGAATCTCAGTAAGATCCGATTGTATTTGCAATATATTATAATATAATAAATATTTGATGCATTATTAGATAGTTGAACACTGATTCCTAACCCAATTTGGAGCTTAATATTTCTACAATTATTGATACTTGTTAGTAACTCTTATTTCAGATCAATCGCAAAGAAGCCAGGAATACCTGGCGATATTTGGAGGCTGGGATGGCTGCAGCTACATATCAAAGTAACATATTTAATTTTTCACTTAAAACATGATTATTATTCTCGATTATGAAACTAAATCAAATAGTAAGTTGGAAACTCAAAAGCAGTGGTTCGATTCCACTGTGAAAGTTATTTTATCATACTTCGTGCAATTGAACCCTGGAAGAGTATCTAAATAGCAGTGAAATATTATCATAATTCATAATGTCTAGAGGGACAAAAATGTAAGAAGAAATTTTATTGTTAGAAGATTTATAAATATTTTGATTTGATCACTTAACACTTGTGATAGCTCTTGACATTTGAATTGAAAGTATAGTTTCAATTAAATTTCTGTTTTCTCCAAATGTATAAAAAATATGTACGCGTTTTGATTTTCTCGCATTCCATTGTGCATATTTGGGCTTTCAAATACAATTTTGTTAAATAAAATTTTATTTTTTAAATTTTAATTTGCAGTGACTTGTATCTGTACAATTTAAGTAAGGAGAGGTGGGAAAATATCAAGTGGAATGAAGATCGAGAGCCTGGTGCTCGATTTGCTCACTGCTGTCTTATAAACGTCAGCAATAGTGACGAATCAGAAGTACTTGTATTTGGAGGGGTTTGTCCAACAGAAACTGACACAGTGCCAGCTATAAACATCTTTTCACAGATTTTGTGTAAAGATCAAGGGGATTGAACAGAGTTCAGATATTTATGTTTGAAAACTTTGTTTTTGATTTTATTTGGGCTCTTTTAAATAATAATCTCTTTTGTACTAGTAGACGACGCAATACGATGGAAAATTGAAGAGTATAGAGTTCCAAGCTAGCATAAGATGTTCGATTATGAATGCTAATTGCATATTGCATACAGTTTCGAGCGATATCGCTCAAGAACAGGGCTATTACAGTTTTTTTCTCGTACACATTGGCACAGCAGCGAAAACTCTTCATCGTCTCCAAACTTTTCAAATATAAATACTAGCAATCCGAAGTCACTAATTCGTCTTAGAAATGATGGGAGCTTCGGGTTTTTGTTCCCTGTAAATAAACATTTTTTCAGCTCTTCCAAGCCATCATTAGATCTAGTAGAGAATTTTGAACGAAAGGAACTTTTATGTGATACAATAGGCACATTGACGACAAATGATAATGTGTCTGGTTTCAAAGTTTTAATATTTCCATCAACAACCAACTCTGTAGTTTCTATAATTGGACCAGCATCGTCAGCTTGATTCAAAGGAGCCTTGAAGATACCTTCACTTGCCATTTGAACTGCCAAATCAGATAGCGCATAAGCCATAGAAGTAGCTTCTCCTGTGTCCTGTTCAATTCCAACAGTTACAGTTGCACAGTACATGCCCTGCTGGCTATCGTGCATGTTTTTCAATTGAAAATATGCCGCTGTGCTCACATCACGACCACTTAGGAGATGAGTCCGTTTATCATGACTCAGACACCATCCTATTGGCTGCATATCGAGAAGCTTTGCTACTTTGCTTGCATGATTAATGGTTGAATCAGAATTATTATCCAGTAATGGAGTGGGATCATAAGAAAATCCCTCATTGGTCGAATGGTAAAAAGGGTAAATGGCATCGACTGCAACTAAACCTTCATGCGTACTAATTTTCCCATACATAACCGCACAGCGATGGGGAGTGTATTTTGACGCTTTGAGAGAATCAATATATTCATCAAAACTTGAAGGATCTATACTGAGCTTTATTATCCTACTTTTTTTCTGAGGGATCAGTTTAAAAGTTTGTGCTGCCTTTGCTTCAAGATCTGCCATGGTTTTGCTCGGACCAGTAGGAGGAGATGGTCTGGCTAACTCTGGAAATGGATGCCAAGCATCAGATCTTGTTACCCTTTCTTTTCTTTTTAGTTTCGCGACAAGATCTGAGCGTTTACGAATAGCAGAGTCTTCTCCAGCAGTACTACGAACTGCATACAAAAAATCCCCATTTTTTAAACAAAGTGAGTTCAATTGGAGTTTCTGCTGCACTAATGGCCCGTTGGCTGACTTTGAAAATCCATCAACATCATTCGATTCAATATTTTTTAAAACGTCGTCAAGAGTGTTTGAAAATTTGGTGTTGACACGGCGAATGGATCCGTCGGGCATTCTTATTCTTAAAACAAGTGACTCGCTACTGGTAGAGCTTCCAGATGAATGCCGCATGCATAAGAGTAGTAGCGTTAATGGTAGAAAGCAATATCGCATTCTCAGATAGGTTCTTAGCAAATGTAATTTATGACAAAACGTTTTATCAACATATAATTATTTTCAAAACGTCTGATTTGTAATGATAAATAATTCTGTCACAAACCTTGAAAAAATCATAAGCTTTAAATCCTGCTCAAGTTAACAGCTTTTCTGATGAAGAGATGATGTTAATCTCAGTCCTATCTTATAATTCTGTAATCGTTAGCTAGATAAGTGTTTACTATCTCCTAATTATTATAATGGCTGAAATGGAAAAAAATGGTGAGCACAACTTTTGGGATCGCTACAAATTGTTCATAAAGCAAAACCAGGGCACCGCCCGAATGATTGAAACGGCATTGCAGTATTCAGGATTTATTCTTCCTGTGAGTCAAGTCATGAAATAATTTCTTTGAGTAGCTTTTGAACATGTTTACATTTCGCACAATTTAGACACGATGTTGATCTTCCTTCAAGGAAAGAGTAATTATTTGCTAATTATATTACTTTTATATAACTTAAGTCTCGTTCAGATAAAAAAGAAGTCATGATCGAATTGGGATATGCAGCTTCGAGTCTTGCTGGGTTATTGCATGACCGTATTGTAAACAACGTCATTGAATTTCCTGAAAGTAGCATTAAAATCAGAGCGATGAGACATATTCAATTGATTCTACTTATGATATCACATATAGAGGTACCAAACCAAATTCTTATTGAACTATGTCTATATATTGTATATACATCCTAATTGGTTGTGATGAGGCATTCTAACCGTAACAATATATCTACAAATGCTCCATTCGCGCACCATTCCTAGCTACATTAATTGCCGATTTATATTCAAAATTATTATATATTTGCTGCCTTCCTTGCGAATCAGCAAATTATGGCAAATATTGTAACCTCGCTGTTTAGTTCACTCTAGTTGCCAACGAATTCTATGCATGGTTTTTCACGTGTGTCATTAGAAAGTAATCATTGAAAATTCAAAGAGTATAAACTTAGTTATTGTTTACAGAAATTGTGTTTTATTTAATCCTTTTTTCAAGCCTTACGTTCAATCAATATTTAACTCAATTTCTCAAATTTCATTATTTTCTTTGTAACTTTTTCTTTTAATTGTTTCTTCAACAATATTCTCTTTATCAACAGCAAGTAGTACCATTATTACAATTTGTTGCATTGCATATATTTTAATGACATCTTTGTTGACTTTTATGCAGATTACAGCTGAAAAAGTGTCATATTCCGTTGGAGGACATAACTCTACACAAACTTTGATCAGTACAATTGAAGTGCTGAAAATGATAATGCGACTTTCTATCCTCTTTATCAAAAGAGACATGCTAATAGCTGGGGCCTATGTGAGTAATATAAAGTTGAGTTTCGTTAAATTTAATGTGTTTACTGAAAAGGATATTAATTTTTAGCTTCTGATTTTGACACTTTTTGCATGTGTTCACTGTTAGATTTTGAATTTTCATATGGGGCTAATCTCAAACTTTACATGTATATATTAACATGTATTTCAAAATATTTATACCAAATTGAGTCAAATATTGCCAAGTGTATACGTTCAATTTTTTTCAAATTCTCTTAATACTATAGCAAGAATAGGAAGTCTGATGTACTCTTTTTGAAGCATTATTTACCTGGTTTATAGAGTGCATCTGATATCCTTCGAAAGCAAGAAAAATCATTATTTACTCGAGTCGGAACCTCGATGAAGGATTTAGGACTGCTGCGAGATTCCCAAAAAAACAGCATGGATATTTTGAATATAGACAATGAATACAACTGCAATTTTCAACCTCAAAGTTATCCTAAATTGTATCAGGTATGCCATGATATATATTTTCATTATAATATGACTGTTCTTGGACTATTTTGACGCTTCAACATAATATTTGTGAATAGGGGAAGAGATGCGGTAGAAAATATGCTATTCCAACAAGATGTGATAAGGATTTTCAAACAAATTTATATAATAGTGCAGGATCAAGTGTTATACTTCCATCAACTTGTTGCGGACTTCGTCATTCTCAAGAGCAAATCAATCCCAAAAAATTCATAAGCGAACAGGTAAAAATAAATTATAAATATCTAGTTCCTATACTTATGAACATGATTCTGACAAGATGAATTTACAGCCTTTGATTCTAGATTTTTTGTTTCAATTCTTTTTTAATGTAGAGATACGAGTTGCAGTCACACAATGGGTTGTTGCTTGCTGGTGAAGTTCTTCACATTGTTCGACCAGCTGTATATAGTTTAGTAGCTGATAAATTTAGTAATTCGTGGTTGCCATGGCTTCTATCACTCAGTATAGATCTAGCATCACATTGGAGTTCTCGCTGTGCACTGAGTAATAGCACTCATCTGAATGGATTAGGCAATCATGGCAGAATTCAAATGCATGATCAGGTTTGTTTTTCTCACTAAAACGCTATAATATCAGTTTAATTCAATAGTATAATTTTATTATAGAATACCGAGTTGAAGCGCAGAAAGATTCAGTGGTTCTTATATCTTCTTCGAAGTCCAATTTTTGAGCTTATCATGGATCCTACGCTTAAAAGTATTGTTGAAGTCTTTAATGGAATACCTCTGCTTGGTAGAATTGTATCTTACTCTGTTCAAATGCTACTATATGTGCAACGGCATCACTTCTACACGTCAGGATACTAAACAAATAATTATACATTTATATATTTGGAATCTATTGTGATTTTGTACATTCTTGAATTATCAAATTAATCTCTAAATATTTTATAATAATTTTAAACAGTTGTCTTGAATTATATATTATTGGATGCCTTGGCTAAATGCTGCCTATGTAGATGCACATGATAGGTAAATTGCATGTACTAATACAAGTTATTTTTTACTTTGATTGTGACAATGGCAATTTTGCTTCATGCATATTTTTAATATATCAAGAACAAATAAAATTCTTTTCAAGTTTTTAAAACTATCTTCTGATTGTTTTTCTGAATGGTTAAGGTAACCTCAAGATGATAGCTTTAAAAGCCATAATTAATCTCCAAAATTCAATAATTGACATTGGCTCAACAGGTCTTCTGGAAAAATTGAAAAATGAACTATCTGTCCTTAAAGAAAAAATCAAAGTTATCTAAGATTACCTCCTAACTGCCACATAACTGTGCTTCTTGGTGGGCATGTGCGTGTGAATCACCGCTGACATCGATTCAAAAATAGATGACATGGCTAAAGTATCATTGTGCACGTCTTTTATTATCCTATTTAAAAAGGTAATTTTTTAAGCATAAAAAAGAAAGGCTTGCTAGGCTTCACATCATGAATTAATGAGAATTAAGTAACCTTTTCAAATGTTTTGTCCAGTAACAGTAATGCTGCAGCAATAACTCCTTTGTTATATTCGTGTAACTTTTTACTTGAATTGGGCCAGTTTTCAATGTTTATAGTTCCTTCTATTTAAAATAGATATATATAAGTGTTAGATGTCATGATGTAGTTGGTAAACCAGAAAAAAGAATTGGATATTTGTATGAGTAGCATTTGATTCTTGTACAATAAACTAATAATAGCAGTGTATACACCTGTAAAATGGTTTGGATAAATTTTCTAAGGCAAATATATTTTTGGCAATACAGGCTTAAGCTCTTTTGCTTCCAGTAAAAGTTTATTTTTTCCTTCAATCATTGCTAACTAATTAATTGTATCATTGCCTTACAATGCTTTGCAATCATGATTATTCTCATGCTCAAAAAGCTGGGTAAATCTGCCTCCTTTCTAATGGTTTCAATAAATGCTTTGCGCTAATGCCAGTTCTGAGACTAGTAAGACCATATCAATCTTAGAAATGCCATTTTGTTAGAAACATGGAATGCAACTAAGCACAAGAAACTGTGGCAGAAATATTTACATTTATCATGTACTAATTGTGTTGATAGAAGTGAGCTAACTCTATCAACACAACAAAACAAATAACTCTACTGGCATCTGTGCAGCCAATTTACTTGGAACGTCATATATGAAAACTGACCGCAGCTATCAAAATAGAATTAATCCCTAAGAGAGTTAATTCCTAACAGATGCCCCCCTAGCTGCGGACTCCAATCCAGATACATAAGGGGTTTCAAAATCACGGATAAAATGATTACAGTTCAAAACATTTTCAGGCTCCCAACTTTTATCTTGTGCCAAAAATAAAGAAAACATGCTAAGGTACAGAAATGTTGCAAAGAACAAGAACCGCAGTAAAGCAAGACTACAAAGAAGCAGAGAGGGTGCCAAAGGAAGGCCACTGAGAAATAGAGTAACAAAGGCAAGCCACCAAGACGAGGGAATGACAAAGGCAAGCTACCAAGACAAGAAGGAATGACAAAGAAAAGCCACCAAGACAAGAGGGAGTGACAAAGGCAAGCCATCAAGACAAGAGGGAATGACAAAGAAAAGCTACCAAGACAAGAGAGAGCAACAAAGAAAAGTTACTGCGAAATCATCGCACAACCTGAAAATAATATCGAAGGAAAACTAAAACTAGAAATTACTAAGTTAATAGCAAAAGTACTTCTATCAACACAATTAGTGCATGATAAATATACATATTTCTGTTAGAAAAAAAAGAGAGAGAGATAAGAATATACAACGCGCCGTGAGTGTAATCACAGTGTGAGGGAACAACAAACAAGAAAAGAAAGATAGAAATAAGAAAGTATATTAAATTAGTAACTTCTACTTATCACACGCTATAGGAGCGTGCCGCTAGAGTTAGCTTACTTCTGCTGGGAGAAGTAGAAAAAGAAGAAGTGACTTCAAGGAAGCAAAATGCACAAGAGTTTGAAGAATTCCAAAGAGCCTCTTTGAAATTGCAAAGAAGTTTACGGGAAACCAAAAGAAATTCCAATTTCAGTCAGTGATGTAAAAATACTGCAATTGCAAATAGATCAGAAATATCGGTAAAAAAGCTTCATGGAATGAACTGTTGGGTTTATAGGACGGATCCTGCAGAATCACAGATAGACGGATTGAAAATGGAAGTGAAGTATATTGTGATTCAAGAAAGATATGGACGGATACAGTGGGTCACGGGTCACAATCTGTAGTGGGGAATTAGAGCAGTAACAAAAAGAAATCCTGACAATTTCTGCCACAGTTTTTTGCGCTTTGTTGCATTTCATGTTTTTACACATTTATAGAAGAAATGTACAATTCAAAACTAAAGCAATAAGTATTTCATTGAAAATACAAAGAGCACCATTTATTTTTCAACTATAAGCAGAGATATATAAAACAGTATATATTTAGTATTTCCTTTCCTATACATTATTGTAGTTAGAGAATAATAGCCACAACAAGACCATGCTCAGAGTTTATCTCTCTTCACTGGGAATGAGGCTTAAACTGGTTCATACTGTCCTCAACTAAAAAACAATATCTAGAGTTCTAATTGAAAGTTGTCATATTCTTCTGACACATATCATCTAAGCAAAGACAGATTTTAAAGTCTAAATTGGAACTTATGTACAACAAAATAAAACAATGCATGAGATTTCATTACAGTCCACAGTTCTAAATATACTCCCAGGGACAGTAAAATGTTGCAGCATACTATGCTTTTGAAACAGTAGGCAGCTATCAAGGTATATAAATGACAGGTTCATTATAAATAGCTTTAGCTATGACTCGATAAAAGCCAAAATACAGGCAGCTAAAGCTACACCGGTCACAATAAATAGTATATCCAAGTTGCTTTATGAATACTTTTCCATGTCATTGAAAATTTTGCAAAAAGTATTTGATTTACTACAATCACTTCAAGCAAGATGAAACTACTGTAAGGTCCACACCAATACAAATAAAGAAGGAATGTGGTCATTCGCACAAAAACATTTTAATACCAAAAATGCTGGTTGGTGAACTGCTATTTATATAAATCAAGGCCCATATATTCAGTATCAAAGTACTAAAATAATTCTATGAACTCAATGCTGTTGAAAATATTGTATGATGGCTCAAAAGGCATTCAAACCTCAAAAATAAATTTTTCAGTAAAAAAGTTAATGCAAGAAGCTTGCAATATTTTTTTTATTTAATGAATACTGTATTAAAATATATTAGGTAAGGAAGTATATATTTAGCAAAAAATTTATTACTTGAAAGATTTCAGAATTATTTTTGGGATGCTTAATATTTAACAGCTTCTTTGACAATTGCATTATGGGTCTATAACCTACTCAGCAGCACATCTCAATATCTATAGCTGTAAAATATGCATGCATATATTAAAGTGTGATATCTTTGATTCATGTGCTATAGAATACAAATTAATACATATGTGTTGTGTTTCCAACTTCTGCAAGTTTTGCTTAGAATTATAGTGTATAGAATCTTGAAGTTTGTGATATCTGTAAATACTATGAAAAACAGATTTCACTTCAGTTACAATGCAGATGGGAATCATTGGCCAAAGGTTTTTCTTACCACATACAAAACTTTGTCAAAATTTATTTTTTACAGGGCACCTTTACAAACCAGTTCATCAGAATGTTACTGGAATACTTCTTTGATCAAACTTTTTGCATTATGCTTTTTTTGTAACTTATAATTCTATCTTATGTCAAATGTCATGTAAACTCATAAAAGCTTGAATTTCTAGAATTAATTAGGCTGCATGCTTATTCTTGTCAATTCTTTAGATTTATTTCTAAACTGTCCTTATTTGGAATTCAGCTAATTTGCAGTCAAATCAATGTTGCATTGAAATATTTCCAGCGCTCAGCATTATATTACAAGAAAAATCTGCATAGTATGCTGGAATATACTTGGGGCTACACTACCCTGCAGAGATGAGCTATTATACTTTAAGCCTAGTTTTGTCATCTCTGTATCCAAAATCTTGTGTTAGAATATGTCCTCTGCCAGATTTGTTTCAATGGGAACACTTGAATTTGAATGAGTTTATGTGATACAAGTCGCTTCCGTGTAATAATTGATTTTTAACAGTGTCAGAAACCAAGTTCAACCAGAAAATTCTACCATGCGGTTGCTGGGTTTTGTTTCGCTAGTTCCTCTGCCTGGGTATTTTACATTAGCTTTTACTGTAGTAATTAATAGCATTTTAAAGTTCGATCTTCAACATTCCAGGAACTTTGCAGAATGGGTGGGCGTGGCCGAGGTTCACGAGGTGCATTAGCATTTATGTGGAAAATTAGCGTTTGGTAGAATATAAAATTAATTGTGATTTTGTTTTAACTAGATGGCGAACAGGGTGGTCGTGGTCGAGGCGATCGCGGTGGTGGGCGAGGCGATCGTGGTGGCGGACGAGGAGATCGTGGTGGTGGACGAGGCTTCGATGGAGGTGGAGGTGGCAGAAGTTCTGATAGAGGTGGAGGTGGCAGAAGTTTCGATAGAGGTGGTGGCGGAAGAAGTTTCGACAGAGGCGGAGGACGCTTTGATGGTGGCGGTCGAGGACGCGGTGGGCCTTCCATGCCTATTTCAGAAATTATGCGATCAACGCCATTTGAACCTGTTCCGATTCGGCTAGATCCTCTGGCAAGACCAGTATCTCTCGCTGATACTCCAGTCGAGTTGATTCCCTTTGCCAAGAGACCTTCATATGGTAAAGGTGGAAAAGCAGTGAATCTGTTTTGCAACCATTACAATGCCGCATTTAACCCAGCTGGCATTATTCATCAATACGATTTTTCGTTACAAGGCACCGATATCATGGATGTGCCACGTAAAAAATTGCGTACTATAATGGATACACTTTTAAAGCAACATAAAGCAATGTTCGGAAAATGTAGTGTAGCATTTGATGGCCGCTCAATTGTTTATGCAGCTCCAGAATTACCTTTTGGAAATGATGCTGTATTTAAAATTACAATTGAAGAGGAAGAAGGGCAGAAACCTAAAAGTTTTGATATTAAACTTATGCACAGTGCAGAGCGAAATCTCTCTGATTTACAGCTTTTTATGGATGGACGTAAATCTGAAAGTCCAGTAGACTGTATCAATGCACTTGATGTGGTTCTACGTACTATCCCACTACTCAAGATGACATCAGCTGGAAGAAATTTTTACAGCCCAACTCATGACTATCCTTTAAGCGGCGGGGCTGAAGTCTGGCTAGGGTATTTTCAATCCTTACGCCTTGCTCAGGTAATAAATATATATAATATCATCATGATAAAAGTGAAGTGCATGTAGCAAAAATTTTACAGAATTATCTTACGCATGTAAACACGTCACTAATGATAGAAGATTTAAAGGGGCAATTACAAGTCGAACACAAGCATCGATGACTTTTCAGCTCATAACAAGTTATCGGAATAATTTACGGAAGGAATTACACTTTAATCTATCATCATATTTTTGAGTAGCTCTTAATTTGATATATAATTTATATAGAATAACCATTTTGAAGCGCTTGTTTTGACAGCAGGTCTTTTGTTTTTTAGGCGGGTTTAACTTTTAATGCTGATTTAGCTGCCTCTGCATTTCTGAAAGTTATGCCGCTTATGGATTTTGTTGCACAGCTAATGAATCTGAGAGATTCATCTCAGTTAGAAAGGGCATTGTCAGATCAGCGTGGCAAGACCCAGATGGAAAAGTTCGTGAAACACGTTAATGTTAATGTAACACATCGACCTACGAAACGAGCATATCGAATATCTGGAGTTTCTCGGCAGTCAGCCTCGCAAACCAAAATTGTGCAGGTACTTGAGCTGTATACTTGGTGATAACCTTATAAATCAATGCCCTACAAGTATGTTGTAAATGTACACCAAATAGATTAATCAATTATCAATCATACACAAGAAAAATGTTACTTGTGAATGATTGATAATCGTAAAATCCAATATCATGCACAAAACTTTTGACCATTTGTCGAACTCTAAGAGCATATTTCTTGGTTGAGAATGAAGCTATTAGCACCTTTAAAATATTGAAGAAAGCCGTATTTTAATCTTTATCTTACTTGAGCTTTTATGACACTTTCAATGTGATTGCAAGAATTAAGAAAAAATGTATCCTTCATGGTAATCAGTATCTACAAAGCCGATCTATTATTTCTTTAGGATGATGGTAAAGAAGGCCCATCTATTGCCGATTACTTTGCAGCAAAATATAAAAAGACCTTGCGCTATCCTGGTTTACCTATGGTGCGCGTCGGTCCTTCGAATAAGCAAAATTTTCTCCCGATCGAATTATGCCAAATTGCTGAAGGGCAACGTATAAATAATGGATTTCTTAAGCTGACAGATAGACAGACTGCTGAGCTTATTAAAGTTGCTTGCCGCAGGTAAATGGATTAAATTAGATAATGTGGTATGATGGTTAATGTATTTTAAAATTTGTGTGGTGTTAAGTTTCAAAATTGTGGTTGAATTTAATACTGGCTCTATTTATTTATAAATCAATTTTGCATAGTTTGCCGCTAAAATCTTTCAAATTTATCTTTTTGTTTAACACTAACAGTGAAGTATGCATATATAGGGCTTTACGTGAATGTATTTATTTCCAAATCTTATTAGATATACTTTCAAGCCTCTTTTTAATATTTTCGATTATTTGTTGTCTGCCATTTGTTTCTTTTTCAGATATTTAGTTTTTTACCAAATAAAAATATTAATTTTTGCATTATATATAGACCCGAAGAACGGCGAAGTATTGTCCATGAAGAGATTAAAGTGCTTATGCCTGCATTGAATGCGCATGCACAATTGTTTGGTGTTGAAGTCAAGCCAACTGCGATTGCTATGACTGGTCGGGTTTTACCGCCACCTGTAATGAAATACGCAAATGGCGATGATCGTCCATCTAATGGCAAATGGAATATGGTTGGCAAGAAGTTTACACTTGCGTGTTCTCTTAATTGCTGGGCAGTCGTAAGCTTTTGCTCTGAAAGAGATATGCCGAGACTTGGACTGCAGCAATTTGTTGGTCAATTTACTAAGGCGGCTAATAGTGTCGGCATGAAGGTACTTTCAAAGCCCTAAAAGCTAGCGCCATTTCAACATATTTTGTTGTTAGTTTTTGATATAACTTGATGGAATTATGAGGTTTAAAGGTATCCTAGTTGAATTTTGAATCATTTCCCTCCTGTTCGTTAAAGATATTGATAGAAATTCATGTTTTAGTACAACTTTGGCTTCGTATTAATATATTCCTCTTGCAAGCTTCGCTTGAAATTCTTGGTAAAGTTTCCGGCTCTTTGTTGCAAATTAATTATTAAAACCCACAAGTGACCTAGCTACGAGCGAATAAGAAAAGTAAATACGTGTTTTTGCACCTTATTTTAGAAAATTCATGCTTAATATTGAATTGCAACATCGCACGACACACTTGGATAAACAGTCTACTCAGGTAGTTTATTTGTGTTAAACTATCCAATGTGCTTGAGTGGTGTGGCCTAATTGATATTGAAATAAAGTCATGGTACTGTTACTGTGACAAGAAAAGGTGCAAATTTTTCCTTTTAGTAGTGGGATTATACTTTTTTGGAAGTGCAGCAATTTGAATTTGAGTGTTTGCAAACCTTATACTTTTCGAAAAATATTTGTATTAATTGATAGGTTGATTGTTTTATTTAGGTTGGCATGGAGCAACCGCCTATTTTGATGATGTCTGAATATGGACGTGATGTTTCTCATGCTGATATCCTCAGGGATGCAGTAAAAAGAGCAAACGATGCGCTTAAAGGCAAAGGAATCACTGTACAAATAATATTATGCATTATTCCAGGTGCAAATTTTTTTGGCATAGCATATTTATTCTTAGTACTTTCAAAATGTTGAAGTGAAATGTGATTCAATATGCAGTATTTCTCTATCATTTTTTTTGTAACATGAATGCATGAAAAATTGAACAAATTCTTCAGTTAAACCCTCGTAATGGAAAATCTAGAATTTGAAAATTTGAAATAAAATATCCATGCAAATCAATCATTAAATTTTTTTTTTATTTCAGGATTTTCATATGCTTTTTTTTCTCTCGCCAAGATTGTTCATGTGATTTTTACAATATGAGAATGTATGTTTTTTTCAAGGGATGTTAATATATATTCTTGTTTACTTTTCATGAATTTAATTTTGTAACGAATGATTTGACATAGATTCGATTCTGTAAGAATACATATCTAATAAAAAAATTGATTTTTTATCCGTTCAGCTAAGGGATTGCCAGAGTATGCTCATATAAAACGAGCAACTGACACTCTACTTGGCGTACCGAGTCAATGTATGATTCTAAAGCATGCTTTAGATGCAAAGCCTCAAGTTTTGACGAACATACTTTTGAAAGTTAATGCCAAGCTTGGGGGGAGAAATGCAGTTCTTGCTAGTAGCCCAGTGTCAAGGCCTCCTTTAAATAAAAGCCCAACAATTATTTTTGGAGCAGGTAATTTTCTCCACTTGATAAATATATTTTAGTGATCTGTACGCATAGTCGTTATTGTCTGCATTTAATTTTTTATTTGACTCGCAAGATATCTATAATATTTTCATAAAGATTTATTTTAAAGGAATGATTTTTATTTGCTGGTTTTGCAAGTTAGCATCTAAATAGTCTTAGAGCGACTATATAATCACTAAAACATTTGTTCCATTACAAAATGATGCATATTATATTGGCCAATTTTAGGTAAATTGCCATAAATCATTCTTCAAAATGTCAACCGATTATTACATCATTGATATTATTTTTAATGGAAGGCTATTAGTAATGTGATGTTATGATTTTAGATGTTCATCATCCTGGTCCTGGATCTGGTCGTCCTAGTATAGCAGCAGTAGTCGCTTCTATGGATCAATACTGTGCAAGACATGCTGCTGTTGTAAGAGTGCAAGATGCACGGAAAGAAGTTATCACTGACTTGCAGAGCATTGTCAGAGGCCTAATATTATTATTCAAGGAGGAAACGAAAGCATGGCCTATGAATATCTTATTCCTAAGAGATGGTGTTAGTGAGGGACAATTTAGACAAGTAAGCTTTTCATATTACTAAGGCATAATTTACGTATAAAGTTTTCATATTTTTATTATACTCGATTATATATGAAGGGCAGGTTTGGAATGAATTTTTGCTAACGAGAGTGCTTTGCATTAATTCCTCATTCTAATCAAATATATGCTGCTATAAGTGTTAGGTTGAGAATAAAAGGAATTTTTATCTGAATATATCTTTGAAAGAAGTTCGAAACTAGTTAATAATTACTTTCAAATGTCCACATTTATTGTGCATTCATGCCTAAATATATTTCAATGAAGAAAAATCTTATATTGCTATGTAATTCCTATTGTTAAAGATTAAATTGAAGCTTATTATATGATAGAATGGAAAATCATGCCATAGATGATATGTTCAATAACTGACATATGTTGAAAGGAAAATAATCTTGAACATGATTATTTTGTTAGGTTCTTAAGTTTGAAGTACGTGCCATTGAGGAAGCGTGCAGAAATATTGATGCAAAATATCGACCAAAGATAACTTTTCTCACTTGTCAGAAACGGCACCACACCAGGCTCTATGCAATTGATCCAAAAGACATGGATAACAGTGGAAACATATCTGCTGGGACAGTGGTAGACACGGCCATTTGTCATCCACACGAATTTGACTTCTTTTTGTGTAGTCATAGTGGATTACAGGGTACATCAAGACCAACAAAGTACTCTGTCCTGTGGGATGAGATTGGATTTACACCTGATCAATTGTATTCACTTTTGTTTGAGACTTGTTTTCTGCAGGCTAGGTGCACTCGCTCTGTTTCTATACCTCCAGCTGTGTACTATGCCCATCTTGCTGCTTTCCGTGCTCAGCACTTTGTGAAAGATGATTCGGATATCCAGTCTTCAGCTAGCAGCGGCGTTTCGAGTACGGATTGGACCGAGAAGTTTAGCAACGTGCATGAAGCACTTAAGAATGTCATGTATTTCATATGATACAAATTGTAGAGAAAGAAAATAAGGATGCATTTTTTCACTCATACTTGAGATAATTATACTATCTATTGTCCTAGTAGCTATTTATTTCGAAATAAAATGCAAGGAGAAACATTTGCTCTTAATTTTTCTGTGCCACAGAGGCAGTTGTCAGATAATGATATAATTATGGGCCTTGAAAATCAACAAAAATTGTAGAAAAACTAAAAATCGCGTGTTCCTTGTTAGCCATCCAACTTAAGGGCTTACAAACCTAAAGGCAATTTTATATAAAAATGAAAACAATTATAAAATATTACAATTTTTTTTATTTTGGCATTTAAAAACTCATTTTTTCATGCCATAACCAGGACTAATCATAAACGAAGGAGATTACAAATAGAGTGAATGTTTATTTTTGCTAGTTCTCCAAATTTACTGCTGATGTAGCCCTATCCCGGAATTCAGCTGGTTTATGGTCGAATTAGCCCCCATTTAAAAAATTTCTATCACATGCTGCAGTAGTGTAAGATTAAATCATGAACACAACTTCTACATGATACGTTGCAGAGATTCACATCTTTAAAAATGAAATTTTATCTTCTGCAGCGCAATTAGTTTTAAAAGAGCAATGTGCACTTATTCTGCACATCTACTGATAGACTGTATAAACCTTAACTGACCATCTCTGCTCTGTAATTTATGTAGCTAGCGTGCAACATATTTGTTCTTTCATAATTTATTTCTAAAGTTTCTCAGTGTTGAAAATATTTTCCAAGAAAGAGTAATTTCTAAGTTTCCGATTCCCTCAAACTGCATCAGTGATGCAGAGCAATGGTAACAGATAATGGGAAAACAGATGTTAGTTGCTAATACTGTTAATGAGAAAACAGCTATTGCTATTCTCCTTTGAGAATAAAGGAGACGTAACAACAAAGACTTGCCATGAATGTCTACAGATAGCGAGAAGCAACAGAAGAATGGCAGTAAGGCTGAAAAAGCTGCAAATGCAAAAGAAGAGAAGTACACTAAGGAATTATTTGATAAAATACAATTTGAACACAGCAATGATGCCTTCAGTGCTACATATGTTGACTTCTTTTCACATTTAAAATCGCTTGCAAGAAAAATGGTGGAAAGCTTGAAGAAACAGATAAACTTAAAATTTGTGATTCTGCGCACTTTGTACTAACTTCACCTAGTTCAAAATATTATTCATGGCATCAAGTAAAAATTACAAGTGATAGTTTTACTTTACGCTTCTTTGAAAAAATTAAATCTTATATCACAACTTGAATTTTCTTGTTTTTTGACTAAAAATTTTACCTCAAGATAATTTAGAATATAGAATTTATTTTTAATTTATTCAAATTTGAAATAACAATATGTATTTATATATGTTACACTTTTAAAAAACATTGCCCTAAGAATTAAGATAACATAAATTACATGATTTAAATTAAACTTATTGTGAAGTATAAGAATTGTTTTTTATTGATTAAGTGAGTAATACATGTTGATGATATAGAAATTGCTTAAATTAAGTTTTTCAAGGTACTTTCAATTTTAAACCTATTTTGCTTTTCCGGGATTTAAGATAAATGAACTCAAAACCCAGACACTGAATGCATGGAATATTGTTGTAATACAACAGACACTAAGAAGAGGTCATACAGTATATATTACTGTATTGCTAGAAGTGAATTGTAGCAATACAATACACATAAATGTTCAATTATGTGATAGACAAGTAGCAATTGCACTGTGGTACTATTTGCTAGGATTTGACTTTTTGCCGTGTGATCTGTTCTACTATCTGTGAATTGTTTCTATGACTATTGGTGATTTGTAGGTTGTTCAAATCAATTTGACTTAATCCGACTGATATGAAAATAATGTTGAAACAATGTGTTGGCAAGATTATTCTCAGCAACACATGGATAGAGTATAATAGACTGCACTTTAACCTATAATCATTTTGCATTTTGGTTCCTTGTTACTTGTTCCGGTTTATGCGTTAGTTTACTAATCATACTCTTACACTATTCCATTGGCTAAAGTGAGAATATGATGTTAGCAGTGAGAATTCTTAAATTGAGAATCTTCAATAGAAACAATGATGCAGCTAAAATACAATAGGATTAACTGGTTAACGGTTAATTCTTAACAATTGCTTTATTTGCTCTCATTATAAAGAAGTGTAAAAAAGTGTATGAACAATACTGAGTGTAGAGATCAACTTCAAATAACTTGGTACAACTACAAAAGCTGTCTCAATATCAGTTAATATGATTCAAAAGAGTGCTATTGTCCATATCATTCATAGCTCACATCTACAGTACACATATCTTTGTGACTGAGATAGGAACTACATACAAACTGGCCTTTACTTAAATTCTGTTAGAAACATGAAATACAACAAAGCACAAGAAACTGTAGCAGAAATGTGTATATTTATCATGCACTAATTGCGTTGATAGAAGTGAGCTAACATCATTAACACAATTAGTGCATGATGACTATACACATTTCTGCCACAGTTTCTTGTGATTTGTTGCATTTCATATTCCTAACAGTTTATCCCTAAGGGAGTTAATTCCTAACATTTACCCTGAAAATTCTTCTGGTTACAAAAATCCAAAGTAGACATGTAGTTACATCTTTGTAATTGCATATTTCTAACTCTGTTTTGATGGTTTCTTTTTAGCTCTGCTTTTCTGCAGTATTTTAGTAAGTAACGCGCTCTATAGTGTGTGTGGACAGATTCACTTCATACAAATACATTTCATATGCTTTTTCTCTCTCTTCCTGTTTTGTACCACATTTTGCTGTGATTGAGATCACAGCACATTGTATATCTTTAATATTTTTTTCTTATTATACTTACAGAACTGACCTACAGCATGAAGCTATAAGAGCAGCAAAAAAAGAGATTAAGAGATATAAATATATTTTTGTATTGGTAACTACACGATGGGAACAGAAGTTCAACCTACATGATTGGAAGTGAAACTTTCAATTACTCGTAGTGCAACAAAAGTAAGCATAACTGATTAAATTTTAAAAGGTCATGTACTGAGATTCGGCAACATGTGAACCTTTCAGAGTGCCATTGGCTTCCTAACTCTTTCTGACACTTTATTAATGCAAATTGACCAATGTGCTAAACATTTAAACTAGAATTTTTAGAGCAATTAATCCAAAGTTTTGAAACAATAACTTACAAATAATAAAAATTATAAAAGAGCAATTATGTTACCCATCAGCTACATAAATTACATAACTGTGGGGATCGATTAAAGTAACCAAATGAGCTGATGCATGTATCTGTTCTGAAGCTTTAGAAACCGAACGAATAAAAATTCCTCATAGGCTGTTAATCGGCATGGTAACCGGCTTATTTACGGATGTTTATTGCTAAGTCAGCTCAAATTGAGCTGATCATGAATGTTGGGTCTATGAAAAGTTGGATTTTATATATCGAATATCTCGCACCTATCACAGCAGAGTTAGCCATTCAACCTCATATACCTCAGCAATGGATATCATTTGGATTCTATCTGTAGTGACTGGCGTATTGGTGGCTGAAATGCTGAAAGAATTGTTAAGCTCAAAGGTTGGAAAACGAATGAAACAGATCTTCGCAAAATGGACAATATTTGGCAACAAGATTGATTCTGTGAAAGCTGTAGAATGGTACGTTCAAGAATAGTTTTATTCTTCTATATGGAGAAGTGTATTTGCACTTGAATTCCTATCGAATATCGCGTGCCTCACCAATATCTCTGGCCTCTTCTTAATCTAACGACCAGCTTGCACGATTGCTCCAAAACGAGCAAATCAAATGTCCTGTCCAATTCAAGTACCCTTAAACATATTGCGGTGATTATGGATGGAAACCGAAGATATGGTGTAGCTGTACATGGAGATCCTCTAGAAGTAAGCAATAATGGCGTATAATTTTATATAAGCCTGCACGTGTCTGAATAATTATTTCATTGTTACTTATCCATTAAAAATCATGTAAAATTTCCTGCAAGGTCATTGGAAAATTAACCTTATGAAAAGTACTCGTCATTAAGGCCGTATTTTGTTTTTTTCCTTTTGATTTTTTTATCACTAGTTACCCCTAAACATCACTCATGTCATTGAAATTCACTTTGAGAGCGAAAGAGTTTTACCCAGTTATTTGAAAGCTACGAAAAATGCACAGCATTCACCGTTCAAATCTTGGTCAATTTTTCTAAAGCAATATATTATATTGTAAAATGAAGATTGAATCATCATAGGCTTATTGTTGATGTTTCATTTGAGAGAATTGCAATTGCGCAATTTTTCCTGGTACTATTATAAGTTGATGATCTCACACTCTTAATTTAAAGAAATCAAAGTTCAAAATATTTTTTTCAGATTTATCTCCTTAATTTCCATTTTCTTATCTTCAGGGCCATATTGCTGGTGCACGCACTCTCGTAGATTTTATTAAATGGTGCATTGAGGACAATATCGAAATACTCACTGTTTTCGCATTTTCAACTGAAAATTGGAAAAGATCGCAGAACGAAATCGACTTACTTATAGACTCCTTTACTCGAATTTGCGATGATATATTGAAAGAGAACAATAATGTTCGAATAAAAGGAATTATGACATCACCACAAAAGGTTTACATTAATTCTTATGTTTTCCAAACGAATTATTTCCATCATGCACATGAAGTTTTATTTATGAATTTTTCAACAGTTTCCGCAGCATGTTATGGAGGCAATTGAAAAAGCAGAAAATGAGACAGCACACTGTAATGGACTACAACTCAATGTTTGTCTCAGTTATGGTTCTAGAGAAGAGCTAGTGATAGCATGTACAGCAATTGCGAGTAAAGTATGCAAAGGAGATATTAGCCTTGAAAATATTGGTAAGTCCATTTTTTATCTGAAATGTATCATTACCATATGAATAGAAATTGTTATGCTCATTTTACTTCCTGTTGTTTTTCTAGTTATAGTTTGAAAAAAGATATTCAAATATTATAAATTTTTTTACCTTTTAGAAATTATTTTGAAATATGACCATTCCACAAAAATGAAATCAGCATGTACTGGAAATTCATCAATGCACGTTTTTGCCCTTTCGTAGCCATTAAAATCTCTTTTTTACATCACTTCTTCCTTTAATCTATTTTATTGGTATTTAATTTGAACGACCAAAGGTTTTATACGAGCTTTTTTAGTGTTTGTTGATGAATTATTTAATCTGTTTTGCTGATTAATCCATAATTTTCATACGAAACAATTTTTTCAGATGAGGATACAATAAAATCGCATTTGTTGACTCGAGATATATCCGATCCTGATATTTTGATCAGAACATCAGGGGAACATCGAATAAGCAATTTTCTTCTATATCAATTGGCTTATACAGAAATGTTCTTTCTGGACAAGACTTGGCCTGAAATTCAACATGATGATCTCAAATCTGTTATTTCACAATACTTTTCACGGCACAGAAGATTTGGACGCTGATTAGCCGGTTGATTTCAGATGGTTAAGTCTTAATGGTTCGTTCAATCTGTGAATTTTCTCCAGAAATCGAAAAATGGTAATATCAGTAGGTCGCTTGGTAATATTTAAGCGAATTGAATCAAAGTTCGTGAAATCTGATATAGTGCTTGAAAATATGTAAACTAGGCTATTACATCATTTAGCAGTCGGATTGTAACTTCCTGCCATTCATCATGAAAAGGAAGGAAAATATATTTTTATGCCACATCATTACTATTTTGTCTTTTATGCAAGAGTACTTTTTCTGTTATTGTCCCCTTTTTGACCCTCTGCGCAACTTTTTTTGTTCGTTGTCCTTGGGGGGACTGCCCAATCTTGACTAGGTTTTAAAATGATTTTCTTAGATTCTACAAGGTTAAAATGAGTATCATTTCCACTTAGAAAAAAAATAAATCTTATTGTAGGTTGTACCCCCCAAAAATTGTAAAATTCTAGTTGTTAAAATGGTATGCCATATTTTGTCCCATTATATTTTTTAAGATAAAAAGTGCTGTTTTACTGAGTTGGTTTTCAAGATTTTCTTTTTATGTGCTTCTTGTACACAACTCAATGATTTGTTTTTTCCTGGTCTTCAATAACAAATTTTTTGTGATTATTTTAAATCTACTTAGACAAAACTAACTGTTTTGTTTCTACTAATGTTTATTTTATTTTTGAGATAATTGCATATAATACATACTCTTATTGAAATTAAGATTTCAAAAACTCAATTGGGCAATCTGCTAATGTAGCATTCAAAGTTCAAAGATGTACTCTCAAACATAGGAAATGGTAACAAAATACAATACTCAAAATATTTCCAAGTTATATTTTCAAAAATCTGCTTCTATTCTAAATCAGCAAATATTTTAGGTTTCGTAAACCAAATGCAAATTTTTTTGTATTTGTTTGTTTTCAACTTGGTATATTTGACTAATAATATAGAGATGTTAACTAGAAAATAATCTACGTTTATTTTTTACGATTAATCATATTACCAGCACAATTAAATTCCTGATAATGCATATGACAACATATTGGCATTACATATGGATTATAATGCCTCAATCTTGCAAGTATAAAAATGACAACTTGATATCTCAAGAAAATCTTGGTAGAATGCATGATTCTGGAATAGTTGAATTAAATGGGCAACAGTAAAATAGGAGAGTTTTTAGTAGCAATTTTTTGTGCAATTCAATATTATGATCAAGGCATTGTAAGTGATGTTGATAAGAAAAGGGACATGAAATATAAACCCCTAGAATTCATACGTTTTTTGTTTGTAGCAAAGACAAAATTTTCCATTGTTCTAGAAAAATACAAAAATCAATAAATAATGCCTCAATGTTGATACAAACCAAGTATTCTAAAAATATTTAGTTTTCATTTGTATTATTCATAATAAAAACTATTCTGCAAAAATTATACTGCAATTCAACAGATATATGAATTGGTGGATTTTATTTTTAAGTCAAATTTGGACAAAATATAGAAATGAATCCTCAATGAAACATAATGTTACAAAACTATTCTAAGAATTTTAATGAGTTTCAGAAGTTTTCAAAGGTGACATTCATGCTAAAGTTAACATTAATGCAAATATTTCGATAAATGTTAGAGAAATAAAAGATAAGCAGTTTGCTGACTGAACAATGAGAAGTTTCTATGCCAAGCCTTAAGTGTTTAAAGAGAATAGCGTTCGATAAAAGTCACTTTTGGCCAATTGGACAATTCAGTGCATTCATAGCCTTATTGCTTGGAATGATAAAAAAAATCAAAGCTATTTTGAATGATATGAGGCTTGCTAAGTGATAATCAATTCTAGTATATAGACAATTTGAAGAATTTTCATTTTATATTAAAATATGAACAAAAATAAAGTTTTTCTAAAAATATAGTAGAAATTATTGAAAAAATTGCATTTACACAATTTAAAAATTCTTGATGACTTTTAATCATGTAATATTGTTCTATAACTTGTTACAAGTTCACATTCCTTAATTTGTCATGTTTGACTACTTTTTGGGTGCTGTTAAAAGCTGTTCCAAATTTTGTCGGAGCTGCAGGTTTGCCTTTTTCATTTCTTCAACCTATAAAATAATATATTATCATTGAATATTTGTTTACATTCATATTCATGCATCACATAAAACTATAAAACACAGAATAAGTGTTGGACAATGATTCTTGAACATAAATAGATGATTATTGAAAAAAAACTCGAAAAATTCCATGTCACCTCAGCTTGTTTTGCCTCCCTGTCATGTTTTTGTCTTATTTCTTCTTCTTGCCTGGTCATTTCGCATCTATGATGTAAGTATCACATTTACTGATATATATACGTATGCGAAGAAAAGAATTGCTTCAATCCACTGATTGTTACTTTTCAATAAACAAATCATCCATACATATATAGATACATTTTGTAATATATATTTGTTACCCAAATAAATAACATAAATGCATACTTTTCCTCCATATCTTTGACAGACTGCTCCAATTGTTCATTCTCCTCTTTTAGCATTCTAATTTTTTCCTGTTATATAATAAAAACAGATAACTTTATTGATACTACTAAAAAAATTTGATATTTAATTTCACTATTCTTTAACACTGAATAGCAGTCTATTTATGAGAATAGCCCAAAAAGCGTATATGAATGTTGACCATTGTTCAATTCGAATAATCATATATGCTAGAAGGACATGTAAACATCACTAGCTGTATCAACCAGTATTTACATAGATATCCATGCTGCCTACTTTAGTGTACAATCCAGTGTGCCAACAGCTATATGAATACAAAGAAGCAGAATGAGTGCCTAGAACAATTTCAAGTTTTTAGTACTTCAACCTATAATATTACGCTGCCACTTCTTCTGTTATCTTTTACCTTGGCTACTTCATCAGCTAGTATCCTTAAGTAAGACAAAACTTTTTTTATGACCTTTTGAAAGAAGCTAGCTAAAACTACTGATTACCTTTAAATCAGACCGTGTTTGATCCGCCACTAGTGCTTTTCGAATTCCAAATGCAATTCCGCTTTCATACAATGTCTGATACGCATCCAAAGTCATTCGAATTTCGTCTCGTACCCTTAATAAAAGCAATCCTCGTTCAGCACAGTTTATAGTAATCTGCAAGAACAAAAAGATTTTACTCTGGGTTTAAGAAAGTATCAATATATGCAACAATGGGCTGTAAATTTTGAATATAGCAAACCTGTCGGGACCACCGAATTAAGTTGACGTCCAAAATTCATTATTTCTATAAAAAATATGAAGCTGAACTTTGTTCAATATAACTTTATTGTTTACTTGCTATAAGTTAAAATTGGTTAGAAACAACTTAACTTTTAAATTTACTGTATAAAAAATGACTACTTATAAACTCAAAGTTTATATCAACTTGCATCTACATTCGTTTATGTTCAAACCTGCCTAATGAGCTCATCAAAACACTGAGAGTAAAGTTCTTCTCTAACAGGGCATATTCCAGTCTCTCGAGCTTTCTGCTGCTGAAGTTTGGAATTTAGTTGCTCCTGTAGAAGAATTACAGTAGAGTATTTTTGAATTTTGTAAAAATGACTCTTCATTTCTAGTGTATGAATTTTCAGTTAATGTTCAAACCATTTACTTCATCACTTAAAAAGTCATTTAATGTGCAATATTGTTCAATGGATATTGTAAATTTTTGATGCATATTATTTTATTGAGGCTCTAAATCATGCAATCCTATCTAATAGAAATTAAAAACGTGATAAAATCAAATTTTTATTTACTAAAAAATGTATGAAAGGCTCGAGAATTGTACTCAAATAGTTATCATGCTGGAAGAAAAATGAAAATTTTTGCTCAAGATTAGTTACGTATCTTCTGACGTTGGTGATTTATCAATAAAAATTCAGATTATATCTTGCCTGTAAGTTAATTATGTCAAGCTTAGTTGCTGGAGTGCTCGACACTCGTTGCATAAAAAGTTTTCCGTCTTCAGTCCACTGTCTAGGTGGCAAAATTGAATTAAGCATATCTTGTGTATGAGTTGTTTCACCTTAAAAACATAAGCAAATAATGTTCCATTGATTGATTAACTTTAATTGGCGAAAAAATGTAATTAGAAATCTTTGAAATACTAAAGTTAGCGCACGATGAAATACCATTTTTCATAGTGATCACGTAAATCCATATAAGTTACATAGGTTCATGTGCAGCGTAAAAGCTGATAAACAGTTTTTCTTTGTTGCTCAAATCGAAACAAAATACTATGGAGCTACTGCCAAATTAGAGCATCCTAATTTTAAAATATTCCATTACAGCTATTGAAAGATAGCTGCTTATCTTTTTGCTTGTACTTTTTGGAGCACGCTCAACTTTCAATAGTTCTATGGAATCTTTCATCATTAATGTTGAGTGGATGTGTTCTCTTCAACAGTATGATAATCTTTACCTCCTCGTTTCGCCTGTTTTTTACCCGAATTCGTAGTTATAACAAAAGGAGTATCATACTTTAAAAGTGAACTGGCACTTGCTATCGACATTATATTGAAGTTTAATTTATTGGTTGCTAGAGGTGCTTGCTATATCAAACATACATCTATTGAAGGATTTATAATTTTATCAACATTAGATAAAACCGTTACGCATAATACTTAATTGCCACTGCAGTTGAAACTGTTCAAACTGACAAATT
Source organism: Vaucheria bursata (assembly GCA_032358265.1). Classification (NCBI taxonomy): domain Eukaryota; class Xanthophyceae; order Vaucheriales; family Vaucheriaceae; genus Vaucheria; species Vaucheria bursata. The sequence continues at coordinate 39,638 of JAULBW010027054.1, forward strand.
TTGTATCCGAAAAAATATTTTTTTTATTAAATATGAATGAAAATGTTATTATTATCAACTTGATCAAAAATCCATCGAAACGTGATAATTATCTATTCTTTTTAAAATGTTCAATGAGTGACCATGGTGCTATAATTACTTGCTTTTTTCCCGACTAGTGAGGATATATAAATTTTTGTGGTGTGGATTTACTTGAAAAAGTCACAAAGCAAGATTAAACAGAAACTTTTCGTAAAAGGAAATGCCAAAGTTCTAGAAAGGAAAGGAGAAAATCTTTATCCAGCAAAAATTCCTCTTTTGACAAGAAATTTTTAATCTCTAGTGCAGAGAAAAATCAAATTGTCCCAATATTTAAGTCACATAGATGTTGTATCTAGCCAAATTGCAATGTAATTGGTGGGATGGCGCTTACTAGGTAAGATTTATTGAACACATACTAGTGACATGCATATGTCTCAGTTTCTGAAAATGGCTTATCCTTATTGAAAGATGAAAAAAATTTGAAGCATTTTTCTCATTTTAGCTCTTGAACCATCTGCAATTCTAGTAAAATATGACTTTTCTCACTTTTTTAAGCTAAACAGTTTAGATTAGTTTTTATCTTTCATAAAATTTGCTGATATCTCAGAAAATGCGCAGTTGTATAAATTTTTGTTGCTAAGTTGAAAGAAACTAGTTTTGTAGCATTATATTCCTACTCCTGTACCATAGTACCTACACACAGTCAGCTTAACTCGAAGATCATTGAATTTTCCAAAAAAGTGTCATTGACAATGATGTATACTTGCAGAAAATATAGATACTTGATATTTTTGTTTACAAAATTTATTTGCAAAAAATGTTTCTCAGTCATCTTGATAATTGAACTATTTTCCTATCTCATGTTGGACTTTGCATCATCTCTAAAGTATTTCCATAATTTTATTTCATCTTAAATATTAATAATCAAAGATCCATATCAAAAACAAAAAAGTTGGATAAAATAAAAATGGTTTTTTTCAGTTCCATAATGTACAGTCAATTTAAATGATTACATTGCATGAAACTTTTTTACAAATCACCATACAAGTTGTCTGGGGCATAATCAAATGAAACTAGAGCTTAGAGGATGCAAGTGATGTCATGATGATATAAACACACTTTCATAACTAGGAATCTTGATAACAATATCTTAAGTCATGCGGACTATTTTGATATGCAATCAAATGAAGATTTTTTAGAATAAAAGAACAAGTTGCAAGAAAGAGAATATTTTTTTCATACATATTTTTAGTTCCTTGTAAATATTGGTAATGCACAGATTTTCTTTATCAAATGTACACTATTTGCCTTTCTTATAATGTCCAGCTACTAGTAGAGTAAAAGCTCAATGGAGACTTAGACTTTTTGTTAGGACTACAACTATTTTTTAGATCCGCATGTTCTAAGTTTTTCAATACTATATGCTCTACTCTTACTTGATGATGCTCCACAAAATCAACCAATGGGAATGTGTCTAGTTATCAATTTCAAGCTAGTCATAAATAATTCTTTTATAGTTCATGTATATGTTTTTACTAGTGAAAATACATAGTACTCACTCACACAAAAGTTAATACACTTGCTTTCTTTTCTTTTCTCTTTTTCCTTTTGTTGCTGTCAATCTATCTCCATTGTTTTATCAATTTTCCTTGATGCGTTTTTTCTTGCTTCTTTGACTTGTTTTTCCTTGTAAATCTTAACACTATTTGTTATGAATGTGTATCGAACAAAACTCAGAACTAGATACAGAGAGAACATTTACACAAACGTAATTTGTGTTGCTGGAAGTGAAACATACTTCACAGCAACACAAAAATCCCAAACTTAGCCCATCATCAAAATCCAGCAATGACTCGCCATAAACTCAGAATTCCAATATGCAAAACAATGACTTGCCATAAAACAGAATTCCACAGCTATGACACAAATTTAACCATTAAAGAGTTAATTCCTAACACTATTGCACAGAGATTGCAAGCAGAATAGTGCCTTTTTACTTCTTGGTATGTATCTAGGTAGACTGGAGTATGCACTTTCTATTGAATAATTTGATTGCTAACAGTATGTATAGAGAAATTAAACTAGATACAAAATATGTTCCCGTTTTTAAGTTTACATACAGTTGGCCAACCATGTTTTAGTTCTACAGGAAAACTTTAGATTAAAAACCTCTTTAACCTGAGCATTGTCTAAGTAATTTTTAGACTGTACACTCCTTATTTAATTTGGATAAACCTCAGCATAAACACCTTCATTGGTAAAGTGAATCCATTCATATAAAAAAGTTGGCTGGGTATTTTCTGTTTCTAAAATACTTTGCTTAATAATTTCATATCTGTAGTGTCATGATTGAGAACATTACTCAAAGGCCGGATGTGTCAAAATATTCATTTCCTATTCTACATTTCTACAAGATCTAAATATACTACCTACATTTATTTGTCAATGATTTATCTCCACTGCATCTAAAAAAACCGCTAACTGGTTGTTTGACAGAATCACATTTTGAGGTTTCTCTCTTTCTAAACCCAAACAATTACAACTTTCCTCAAAATTCATTCTACTTTTTGTCATTGCAATTACTCCATTATTTTGCAGAGTTGTCATTACCATTTTAGTTTAAAGATACTGCTTACTTATGTACTCTGTGCTAACTAACAATTTCTAATACATTTATTGTTTTGTTATCTTTTGTTGCCTTGTTATTTGCTTCTACAATTATCCTTAACACAAAGACAGAGAAGGAGTTGAATTATAATATATAGTATATCTATGTAACTGATTTACAAGACTGCTAAGGTCACTTGCATAGTCAGAAGTGAATCTTCAAATCAATCTAGTTTATTGTTCAAGCTCAATGATGATTCACCATAAATTATTGTATAAGTTGAATCATGGCTTGCCACATCTAAAATAAACATATTTAGCCAATTTTAGTCTTTACTGGATGCAGCAATTCTAACAATGCGTTTTTCTGTACAGAAAAAAAGAAGAAATTTGATCTTCATAAAAAATATGACTGCTAAAAGATACTGATGCTGGATTATCTTCTCATAGAATCTGATAAATGTATAATATCAGCATTGCAACAGTTTCAAACATAAAAAAGTCTAAATCTTCCCAACTGAAAATGATCAAAAACAAGGAACAAAAGCAGGGAGATGGGAATGTTAGAAGTGCCACATTCAAGCTATGCGTTCTATTTAAATCAACACGCATGTTCTATTCAAATGAAGTATTTGTAACAGAAAGTAAAGAGAAGAGAGAAGGGCAGATGCTGCAATACTTTGATTGGAATGTTAGAGAAACAAAAAATAGTAGCTACAGGGTGAAAGTAAAGTAAAAAAAGCAAATAAATATGTTGAAAGAACAAGATAAAATATAAGACTTAAACTCACTAAAGCCAGAGAGTGCAATGCTGCTGAAACAGAATTCCACAGAATTCCACAGAGATAGACATGGAGATGAGAAGTAAAGAGAAGTTACCAAGGAAACTAAAGTAGATGTTGGAGATTAAACATGTTGAAGATGCAAGTGCATCTCCAACATGACAGAAATCTCTGCAAAATTCTGCTGACATTTGCGCATCATAGTAAATTATGAGACTTTATCACAAAATGATTGTAAAATGTTACAGCAAAATACTGTTACGAATATTATAATTGAGGCAATACTTGTAAATAGCAATTTGACTTGTAGAAATGAAAATGGGACATGTAACTAATAGCAGATCACAATTTTGTACAGAAAATGTAACAGTAAGTGTAAAAATCCTGACAGAATTTTTGATGGTAGTTGCTTATAATTTGGATGACCAGAAGTCTCACTTCTGATCATGCAGACTTAACCTACAGAAGTCCTGCTGTTATAGGCCATAGAATATTGATACAAACCTATTATCAGGCTTGTTATGCCATTCTTATTCTGTTGTGTAACCTATCTTATACTAATGTGCTAATTTTAAGAGTCGGATTTGACCGGGGATTAAATGATCACCAGAACTTAGACAGACTTCTAATTCTGATTCTTTTATATAAAATGGTAAATATCAATCAAAAGCTTTGTAACCTTATATGTATATAAAATATATTTAGAACTGTGACACATTAACTTAGTACATGAAAAAATTACAAATTGATGGAAACCCTTTTAACCCAAATACCTGCTTTGATCAAACAGTCTATCGATCACCACAGTGTTCGACATAGCAGGTTTTATTGTACTTTCTGAAACTCAGGATGGCATCGAGAAGAATGTCGCTAGGATGCCGCGTCGACGTGAACAACGTGGCAGCAGAGACATGAAATTTTCTCGAGTCATTTTGACAACTTTGTTGTGAATTTGCAATAATCTCTTAATTGGAGGTAAATATTATTATTTACTCAAAATGAAGGCTGAATAACATTGATAGTGCGTCAATACTGAACTACGTATTTGGTTTCCTCTATCATGTTGCGATTAACGATACGTGAGTTTAACAGGGAAAATATTCGAAAATGTGGTGTCATTGGTGGAACGAAATATAAAAATCTTCAACGAGGAAATATTCAGAGAGCTATGTCAACCAACACTGATCGCCAATATATTTTGAATAATATCTCACTCCGGAAAGCTTGCAATATTTCTCGCAATTTTTCGACGTTGTCACCTCCTATGTCTAGCAACTATGCGTCAATGACAGCGAAAAAAATCAAATTCACTCATACATGGCCAGAAATTGTGAAATTGTACACAGAAGAACAGTCAAAGATTACACAGAGAGAACCCCATGTGAAAGATCTAATTAAATTAGCTGAAGTAACGATTTACCAGCTTGGTAAAATTAGAGCTTGGACAAAATCTATGGAAGTTCTGAAAGGCCTTGTAGAGAAAAAAATCCAACCCTCTGCAAAGTGCTACGCCTATGCAATGAATGCTTGCAATCTCTCTGGGCAGTGGCCACGTGCACTTGAGCTGTATTCTTTTATGATTTCTCAAAAACAATCACCAGATTCGTTTTGTTACAAAGCACTGATTTCATCCTATGTCGAAAGCAAAAATGCAAAGCTTGCAATTGAGGTTCTTAACGAAATAAAAAAAAATGATAAAGTTGAAATCTCTATGGATCACTATTGTGCTGCTATCCAGGCATGTAATCGTTGTCACGAGCTTAATTCTGGGTTAAATCTTTACCATGAAATGAAAACTTTATTTAGGCCATCATTATTTTGCATCGATAACATTGTTCAAATGCTTCTATCTACTCGCGATTCCGATGGCATTTCGAAATTTATTGATGAGGTGGTAAATACTAAAAATTATAGTTCGAAAGAGGTTCATGACATTTACTCTCAATCATTGAAAGCTAGTCGATTCAGTTCAGAAATTTGCCAGAAAATACTCTCTGATATGATTTTAAAGGAAATTGCCCCAACCAATCAAGACTTTCAGTACGTCATAATATCATGTGTTTTTTCACAGAAATGTCACGATGCACTAAATATTCTTTCTGAAATGAAACAAATGTTAATTGTTCCGACAGTTATTACCTACGAATATGTAATTGCAGCTTGTACTGCAATTGGCGATTTGCACAATGTCAATCTCCTTATCTTAGAAATGAGAAATCATGGATTTAAACGAAGAAAAATACCACAATCTAAACTAATCATGTCAAATAATGATTTCACCCCCTTTTATCAGCTCGATGCCATTAAAAGAGGTCAATATGAATTTTCAAAGCTTCTTAGAACTCTTGGATCACAAAAGAAATGGAAAAGTATAATAGAAATGTTGAATTCTGCATGTTCATCTGGATTTCTCTTGAACGATACAACTATGACAGTGGCTTTAATTGAGTTAGGAAACTGTGGTCGCTGGAAAGAAAGTGCTGAAATTGTTCTAAAAATGAGCGAATCTCAAGAAAATGCCAAATCGAATCAAACGAGCCTTACTGCACAATATCCACCACCAAATTTATATCACTTCTCTGCAGCAATTAATACATGTGCTCCGCTAGGAAAGTTAACTCCTGCTCTAGAGTTATTCGATCGAATGAAATCATTAGGAATAGAACCAGATATTAAATGTTACAATTCATTACTGAATGTATGTGCTAAGGCTGGAAATTGTAAGCAAGCTCTTCATATTCTACAAGAAATGAGGCAACTTGAAACTGAACTTGATTCGAATGTTGATCCTGATCCCTTAACGTATCGTAATGTTATTTTAAGCTGTGCGAAAAATGGCAACTGGAAGGTTGCCCTTGAAGTTTTCAACTCTTTGAGAAATCTAAGTATACCGCTCACTACTGAATTATACAATGGTTTGATATCAGCATATAGTCATAGTGGAAAGTATCAAATGAACTTTCAATTAATTGAGGAGATGGACAAAAATGGCATAGAAAAGGATAATGCTACGATGGCATCCTTTATATTTGGATTAGCAAGAGGAAATCAGTGGCAGAAATGTATTAGTACCTTAGAAGAGATGAAAAAATACAATCCTCCAATTGAGCCAGACTTGATTGCATACAACAGCGCCATATATGCATGTGCACGTTCCGGCAAATATGAAGAAGCTGCAGCTTTAGTAGAGAAAGCAAAATATGATGGCTTACAACCCGATGAGATCACTTATTCAAATCTATCCAGCGCCTATAAAGCTGCGGGTTTATACGATGAAGCTATTGGCGCATTTGATGAAATGAAACATTTCAATGTTAAGCCATCCCAGAGAGCGTATAATGCAATGCTGAGTGCGTGCGTCAAGGGAAAACAGTGGGAAAAGGCAGTGGACATTCTACAAACTATGAAACATGAAGGAATTGGAATGGATACAAGAGGGGCTAATAGTGGTATTGCAGTATCCGGAAAAGTCAATGGGTTTGCAAATGCGTACAATGTTATCAAAGAAATTGACAAGGCCGGCATTGAGCCGGATTTGGTAAACTACGCTTGTTTAATGAATGTTTGTATGCATGAAGGTGAATAAAAAATGTATAGTTCATCATGAAAACTTACTGAAAAAAGTCAAATATTTGAATTGCCACCATTTGAAATGGGCAAGACATGTGTGCTGATTTGTCATGTAAAATATAACAATTCTGCATGCCATAAATAATTGATAACTGGGCAACAGAGATGTTAAAACTACAAAGAGAAAGAGAAAAAAGTCAGAGAGATAGTATATATTAAAGTATATACTTGTAAACTTCATCTTTGATACTTGTTACATATAAGTTGCATATGCAAATATTATGTATCTAGTAAACTTGACAGTGCTAGCAATATTTAAACAGTATAAACTTATGATATTTTGGTATAATTAGTTGTGGTAATTATTACGTGATGCTACTTTTTAAATGCATGTAGAATTTGCTTAAATTATTGAAAATGCCCACAAGTCAAAGTGATATATGCATATGTCGGAATCACAGACTGAAATGATTATATCCGAAAATCTGAAGCTGGACTATGGTACAATGTGATTTTCTATTCATTGCTCTAAGTGAGTATAAGTTAAAATCGAATTTGTTCTATCCGATGTTTACTGCACCTAATTTTCCTTGCGAGTTATTGTCGAGTAAGATGTCTGAGTTACTACTCTGTTTACGTAAGGTGAATGGCGAGATGCGCTACAAATTTTACAAGATATGAACGATCGGGGCATTCGCTCAAATGCTGAATTGCACAGCTGGGCGATGAAAATACTGAATGAAAATGACCGCTGGGATGCTATCCCTTCCATCTTCGATTTAATGGTCTCAGGGAACATTGAACCAAATAAATATTCCTATTCACTTCTCATACATGCCCTCAAAAAATTGAAAAGATGGAGGGCAGTTTTAAGTGCACTGAATGATATGAAACGTCGAGGATTAGAATTATGCATAATATGTTATACGAATGCTATGGATGCTTGCAATCAGGCTGGAGAATTTCGTAAAGTCCAAGAACTATTTCAGGATGTGATTGACTCAGGAGTTAAACCTGATATTCGAACTTTTGAAAGTGCTGTTAGGGGACTAGCAGGTGAAACCAACTATAATTATATAAATATCCAATCATTTAATTTGTCAAGTAAAGTTAATATTAGACGAGTTAAGATAAATACAATTGAATTCATGCATTTTGGAGAAAAATAGAGTATACATATGAAATTCAAGATTTTCAGCAATAGTGTCATTGCATTGGACAACTTGAAAGAAAGTATTGGTACGCTCTAAGAAGTCATGAGCAAAGCGAAGGCAGACTTGCTAATATGATTTTGAAAATATGCTTGGGTAAACTTCAGATCTATAATAAGTTTGTTGGGCACATCGAATGCCTGAATAGGGTCTCAATTAGGTTAGATTGGAGTTGATTTTTAGTGGCGGTGCGTTTACGCATGCTAGGATTATAAATACTTAAGTTTAATTAATTGAAAATTTAGCTACATGCGGCTTTTTTATGTATCGAGATTTTTAAAACATTGCTGAGCGCGGTGATTGTTGCCTATATTATTGATATATCACTACGTATTTGACATGTCATCCAAATCCATGATACTTAATAAAATGAATGAGTTCATTGTTAAAATATCATTCATCAGGAAATTTTTCTTCTTCATCAATTACATGCTGCCTACCTTCGAAATATTGATGGTATATTAAGTAATGTAATATCTAAAGAACTGTAAACTTTTGATAAAATGAATTTGCTGTTATACTATATTCATTGATAATGAAAGAAAGAAAAAGTCATATTGTGCTAAGCCTAACGTTAGCTTTTTAGATGTATCAAATTTATTCTGGGCCCTGAAAGACTTGTTATCTCCAAACTTTGCTGAAATGTTATCAAAGATGTATTTTGATTTTTTTTAAACCTGTAGGTGAGAGAAAATGGAAAGAAATCCCTCGAATTCTGCAATTGATGAAAATCCATGGAGTTGCACTAAATGAACGAATGTGCTGCAATGCAATAAAAGCATTTGCTGAACTTGGCCAATCCGATGACGCATATAATCTATTCAAAGAGATGTCGGAAAATGATAATATCAAACCGGATTCGCACATTTACACTGCTCTGATTCTTGCGTTCAGTCGATGTAAACGATGGGAAGATGCATTGAATATTTTTGAATCCATGAAAAATGAAGGTATTGCTCCAACTCTGCCTTCATATACGAGTGCTATTAGTGCATGTGGATCGTGTGGAAAATGGGAAGAGGCCAGACAACTATGGCGTGATATGCAGGTACTATTTCCTACTGAGAAATTATAAACTTCCACCAAATATAACCCCACGGGGACAAATAGTATCCCCCAGCACTTTTATATTCGAAAAGTACCCTCCTAGGGCTCTTTCGCTGAATGGATATGAATCTTAAAATATGATGCAAATAAGAAATTCAGTTATTCATTATACCTAAAATAAACTCTAAGTGGGTTATATGTAAATGGCATACTTAAAGTTTTTCTTCGTATTTTATTTTATAATGGCCTGTACCCTATATACTTCATAGTATAGTCAAGTGTTGAGAGCATATGCCCCAACATTATGCATATGACTTCACAAGATACAGCTTATTCAAACGAGTTTAGGCAACATAAACTGAATGAAGCTCAGATTAAGATGAGTTAGTTCTTAATTGAAACTGAAAGCTGCACGTTCTGCAGCATCTGGTGTTTAAAATACTAATTCAGTAAATCATAATCCAATAAATACATGAGTTTTCATGAACAACACTATGTATACCGACAAACACTTTTGTATAATTTGCCAAGTATATAACGCAAATCAGTGCTAGACTATTTCAGTTGAACTGGTGTCTACTTACTCTCCCCCTCAAAGGGATTGTAGCTGCACAGTTTTTGCCCAAGATTTTCAATAGTCTAAATTATTGTTAATAACACTATTTTTCAAGTGGCACTATTCATTTAGTAACACTGTATACCGTGGAAGGTGAAATATACTTTTTGAATCATCCATTAAACCTTCTATAACTGCAATAATTGGTCTTTTTTATTTATTATCTAGGAACAAGGCTTAGAACCAGACGTTGTCGCCTACACAGCATTAATCAACGCATATGGTCGTGCGAAGCGATGGAGAACCGCATTGAATTTATTAAGATCTATGGAAACTTCGGGAATAAAACCAAATTCTCTGTCATATGCACGAGTTATCAGTAGCTGTGTCAGTGCGGGACATCCTAAAATTGCAGAAAACCTACTTCACGAGATGGAAAAACTTGGACTAAATAAAGATGGAAGAGGCACAGATGCAATGAGAGGATTCTTTTGGCCAACATTAAAAGACAAAAATATTGGCGTGAATAGAGATGATGCAGATTTTGATGTAACATATCAAATTAAAGAATAATTCGACAAATCTGATAGTACATTAAAACGTGCCTCTTATTACAATTTTTGCGCGTATCTGCCATTGAAATTCCAAAATGAAGCATTTTCTGGGTTTTGACGCAATCGAAGATTCTATGATATAGCAAAAATTGACCAATAGTTGCATGCTTTTCCTGAACGCGTTTTTTACTAAAAGTTATAAAAAAACGTTCAGCATGCAAAAATAAGTACCTGTAAATCCGCATTTTTTAATTGTACTGGCAAATTTAATTGGGTTACCAGTGGTGTACCCGAATAGAGTCCCGACTAGATTACATCTATGTAGTTATTGAGTGAGACGCTCCTACATATGTTAGGAAAAAGTCACCAAAACATAATACAATACTGAAAATACCATCAAGAAGCTCATTTTAAACATATGTGTAATTCATATGCAACTGATGGCTTTAATCATTGTCACTCTAACCAAGATTTCAAAATAATTTTTATAAGTACCTTTAGATAAATTCTACAAATATACTTTTGAAGGGAAAACCAGTTCAAAAAAATTACCACCGTTAGTTTATTTACAAATCAATGAACATGCTAAAAAATTGATGTCAATCATCATGATTTACTTTGTAAATGACAAAATGAAACATCAACTCCAGTACAAAGCATACTTCTAATACATTATTTTACCAACGAGTCTCACGAGATTCATTACTTTCACTGAAAAAATCATCATATCTTCCCTCGTCATGTAGAACTGCATCTTCTGGTAAAAACACTCCTTCTTTCTCAGCCTTTAATTGTCTTGGAGTTTTTCTATGTTTACTATTTTCTTTCATGGCAAACATCAATACTGCTATGAGCGATACATATGCCATTGATATAAGACCTTTCGTTCTTAAAGGAATATCATAGTAACCTTCATGCATTTTTTCATAGCCTAGCAATTTTGCTCCAGTCGAATATGTTCCAGCGAGCATTATAAAGTAAAATATTGGATTATGTATGAGACCATTATATATCATTAAACCACCAAGGCCTAATCCGCCTACTGAAACCAGTGGGGATATTGCATTTCCTATCCGACCACCATCTAAACTACCGATTGGCAGTAAGTTGAACAAGTTTATCATCAAACCTATATAAACAATGGAATGAAATTTAGAACATAAAAGAAAGATAGAGATGTTAAGGAAAATACCAGTTTCACTAGTAATACAGCTAGCACTAAAAATAAACTGAATTTTGAAGTTTGCGAGGATTTTGAAAATTTGGTGCACATCAGATACAGTTGTTGTAACTGAACTTTTTGACACTAATTTTTGCCTGAAATGCTACTACAAATTTTAACAAATCGTAGGATGGGTCGTACTAGAATCACAAGTTGCTAATTAAAAAAACAGAAACGGAGGGCAAACATGTTCATTTGGTAGTTTAATATTAAATGACGTTTGCATTTTTTTCTGCAGTTAAAAATGGATATCAAAGCCAGCATATAAATTTGCACTCAGCAATTTGAAGCATTTGCTGATTTTCAAATTTTGCATGAAAATAACGTGGCAAAATCCATCAATTTCTGCTTGAAAACTCATAGTGTTGTAAAAGTGTTCAAATTTACTTACAATCAATAGTATAATTGTTAAAATCAATAGTTGTTTCAACGGTATATTGAATTGCAACACAATTTTTAATAATATCTATACGTATTTTCTAAATTTTCAAATCAGTAAAATTGAAAATTTAATAGAAAAATGCATGATATGAAATAAAATCTGCAATTTGGTTTCAACACATTACATATTTATCCATTTGTCAAAGCACTTTTTATTTTAAACTTACTAAATTTTAGACTGTTAATCAATTACACTATAGTAAAGTATAAAAATGTGGAATAAAATATATATATATTTTCGAGTTAGTTAATTTTTTTAATTAATTGCCGACAAAAAATAAAATTTACTTGCAGTCAATGATCTTCCAGTCTTGCGTGAATAGTTAAACTCATGCACGCTTACCGAAATCTGCAAGAGCATAGAGAAGTTGCGACTCATTCATTAATGCGACACAAGCAACAGCGATAGCTGCAGCAGAGCCAAGGACTGGACCGCCAAAGGCAATCATCGCTTCATGCTCAACTGTCTCCGGTGTAGATTTCATCATTATCGCTGCCCCCATGAATGGTATAAATACCATTGGTGACATTTTGATGCCATAGTGATTCATCACAATTGCATGCCCGCATTCATGCACAAATATAAGTCCTACCATTCCAACTGCATATGGTACACCAAAAAATAAGCTGTACGTGGCACTTGTTAAGACCATGCTGATTAACGGAGTAGCTTTGGTGAGTTTCAAAGCTACCAACACATATTTTCCTTTGGCTAGCAGCAACGAAGCGACTCCCGTAATCATACCAATTTTTGTCATTGTCTTGCTCTTCTCAGGACTTTTAGTAGTATCATCCTTCGGTAAATCTGATCTTCGTCCAGTCCGAAGATAGCAACTTTGGTTTCTTAATAATTTCCAATAGTATTTATTTTGTGCTGAAATAGAACTGTTTGAGGTAGCATTATTTGACGTCCTTGCGCGTGAACATTTCTGGTCTAGTGCGTGTGAAAGAATGTGATAGGTACAGGCAGGGTGGCGGCGCTGTTGCAGCTGCTTTCGAAACAGGGGGCGCGTAAAATTTCGCCCGATACTGAGCATGATGACTTTGTTATCTAGGAATCTGTATAACTTGGAATGATATTTTAGATAATGTTCATAAATTCCAATATCTTCAAAATCTGTAGAACTGAAAAAAGCATTTATGACGGATCATTAATAATATCAATTTGAATTTCACCTGAGTGGAAAAATACGGATCAGAGACCAACTAAATTATGTGTGAACCATAAAGCCTACAGAATGAAAACTTCGTGGTGAATCTAGCGTGTAAGTAAATTTCAAATATTTCGGTGGCTTCATCAGTAGAAGTCTCCTCAACATGTGCTCTTCGCCCTTGTTTTTCCGCGCTTATTCCAATTTCGTCTCATGCTTCATTCAGGTTTGCTAGAGGTAAAATTGTATTATGGTTTCGGCTACTAATTACTTTTGCAATGCAATTATTTTTCGCAATGATGAGTCATGGTTCTCTGAAGCAATAGCTTTTGCTGAGAAAAAAACATGCTGCCTTCCTTATGAGCTAAATCCACGATTGTGTTGTGAATCATGATGTAACGATATTCTGAGCAAAGCTGAACTTATTTTGCACAATTTTTATTCTCTTAGAATGAAAGATGACGCCCTAGGATGCTTACTTGAATTTGTTGAAGTTGTCAATGTTGCTATAGGTTTCGTGTAGAATCAGGTAATTATCATTGGGCTACTACAATTATTAATGATTAGGAGGTTGATTTATTTTCTCCCAAATTCCATTTGGTCCCTTAATCATTGGTGAAATCTGTATCTATTTTCCAAGTGGAAGTCTATTTAACTTAGAGGTTCGATAACGTTAAACTTCAGGATTCTCAGGCAAGTTTACGACAAAGGCTAGATCTGATTCCTCAGTAAGCTAACACATTTTTCTATACTTCACATAGAGAATCAAAATCAGCAAATGTAATGTGTTTGAGCAAGCAATTCATAATTTGAAAGATTTTCCAGCATGTTTGACATAGTAAAAGAGCTTTTAAGTGGGAATCTACTGAGACTTTTTGTATGTTCCAAAAGTAACTACATCAAAAGTAAACTTGAAAATTGTTAATATTTTATATTGGCAGGTAAAGCTAAATGTTCGGAACGATCAGCTTCTCGAAGAGGGAATCAAGGCAAGCATTTCATGCTGTGGTAGCTTTAAGGCTATATTGATGCTCGTTCAAAGTAAACAACCATGTCAGGATGTCAAGATTTGTTGAAAATGTACAGATAGTATTTATTAGAATATCCATAAAAATTCTGTGGCATTAATATTATCTTTTCGAACAGTTATTAGCTTGTTCCTCCACTTGCTTCAAGGAATCGCAAGTCACCCGTGTCCTATTTCAATCATATTCAAATTATGTGAATGTGTACAAGGCATATTTCCGAAAGATATTTGTTCTTTTTTGCAATAACTATTTGAATATATGATCAGTTAATCCCAGAGCAGGATTACTATAAAACCATAGGGAGTGTTACTACTGCAATCATTTTTTATTCTTGATTTAATGACTACTTTATTATTGAGAGCTACATGAAATACAAAGAACATGTACGTGAATTGTACACTATTCAGCAATTGCTTTACCTGTGCAGGTTAGAATTGTTTTGAAATCATTAATGTTTGTAGCACTAGTAAATATTACTTTCAAATTAATAAGACTACTTCAGCTAATATTTCTCTGATGTCCTCTATTTCATTTGTGTACAATTACTTCAAGTCGACTTGTAAAATTACTGCATGTGTGACTTTCCTTAAAACCTTGATGCCATGAAATTACAGAGCTGTCATGTTTGCTTCATCCAATTAATACCTTCTGGTTATTTTCCTCTAGTTTATCACAAATAATATGTCTACGCATGTTACCTCTGGATTTTTTCACATTATATTACTCTGTTTTTGAACGGTTACTTATTAAAGAAGAGATGAGCTGTATGAATCTCTCATGTGGCTGTTAGATATTTGCATGTCTTATATAGCACTACTCTTGACTCAAGAACTGTTATGCTTATGAAATAATTGAAGAAGAAGAAAACATGGACAAAATAAATAATTGAAGCGGAGGAACAACTACAGTGACTCAGTGCCGGGGATACCAGTGTACTTCGTATTGCAATAATGTAGAAGAGTGAAAAGTAATTTGTTGTTTGTAACGATGTCATGCAGGCCGCATGGGGATAATATTGCGGGCTGCATGAAATATCTTGTGAAATTACAAATTAAATTGTTGGTCTCAAAGGACGTTACAAAATAACTTTGATGAAAAGATGGATAAATCGGTGTAACATATTAATAGGGTAGAATCCAGATACTAGAGCAGTAAATATCATAACCATTCTTGTGATCTGTGGTTGATATTGTACAAACCAAAGTACAGCCAATAGGTGAGTTATAGCTGATTACTTGTCTATCTCAGTTTGTTGAATCTTTTGTTTTAATATTCTTTTCTTATGCATCCGTTTCCTTTCATTTTATTCTTTTATTTTTATTTATTTTTTACAGTGCTTCATCGTTAGTTCTAGATCACAAGATTTGTCTGCTGATAACAGTCTCAGCAATTACATCGGATACTTATAGCCAAAACTTCTAACAGTGGCTACAAATGGAGCCTATGGTTTTGGTTAGCTGTGCTTCTGAAACAGAGCTGTAGGCACTGGGTATGTGATTCTATACCAGGAATCTGGGGTTAGTCAACCCATAACAGAAAGACTAATTGTTTGGAGAGTGGTTTAATATGTTTGTATTATAAGCATAGAAGAGAAAAATTAAAGTTTATAATTGGCGTAGCAGCATACAAATTTACATATGTCATAAAATCTAGCATATTGTTAAGAACTGGTTATCCAAATGTGTCTATGGAAGAAAGCCAAAACTAATTAGGTGAAAGTATAAATGGGGCAAGGACAAAATTCGGAATCTCCGCAAGGAGTTTGAACACAAAGCAACAAAAAACTAACAGGAAATACATATTATTAAATGTTGTTTCTGCCACTGAAGTGAAACAGCATAATGTAAAATAAATTACATGAATTAAGTCAAATTGTGCAAGCGTCTGGACAACTACTGTTACTAGTAACAATGTAGTACTACTTATGAATGTTTACCATAAAACATGAAACATACAACTATTAATTTATTCCAGTACTGGAAGAGTTGAGAACCATTGCTTGATTCAAACCCATGCAACTATATCTGTTTAAATCCTAGCAAATATACATCGTTTCCGCTATTTGTGTGAATTTACTAGTTACAAACGCAATACTTTAAGAAAACAGTGCATTAGGTTGGACCTTGTTAATTAGAATGCAATAAGCTTTAAGGGAAAACTTTATTGATGCACAACCATGGTAATCAACCTTGCAAAAACTAGTGAAAACTTTAAGTAACGCCTAGCAATGTGCGTTTTCATGTTCAATTCTTGCTGTATTATGAGTCTGTTCTGAGAAATATTTTTACAGGTGCAAAACTCTTTTAAGACTGCCTTTGATAATTGCGCATCATGATAGTTATGGCCATTTTCTATCATTCCACAAAGATGTAAACATTAGTCCCAAACCAAGACAGTAAGTGGTGGCATGCAATGTGCATAATTACTTGAAGTTATTAAAGTCTCTGAACACAGCGCTAGGATGTTTTATTCAAAGAAAATGAAGCAATATTTTCCATTTGGTTTCCTATACATCAACCAGCAATGTCATGTTTCTGCAATTCGGCTAACTCGAAAGTGTCATGTATTTGAAACTATTTATTGCATTATTATGCGTTTTTAATATTTATCAAAATGCATCAGCATTCCTTCATTCTTCGCTCTCTGTTCCCCGTTCATCAGTTAATCATCGCTGTACAACTTCATTCAAGTGCCATGAAATATCGCCGCTCAAAAGTATGCCGATAAGGTCTTGCACTGATAATGAAAATTTAATAAGTAGTTCAGAAGTCGGAAAACTTACTGGTAGCGTTGTGAATTACATGAAAGCAGCTTTATTGTGTCTATCTTCTATATCAATTCTACTCTGTCACGGCGACATGGCACTTGCCGGTAATGATCGCCGAATAGTTGGGGAAATAGCTGCATCAGGATTTATATTTAAGGACACGCTTAACGTGGAGGCTTTTACTGATCCGAAGGTCAATTATCAAATCTTCTATATTCATAATGCGATTGTATTCATGTATTTTAATTTAATGTGCCACCGAAAAGCCCAAAGTTTTAGCTTAACGAGATGACCTACTACGTTCTGTAGAAGAGTTCCTTGTAAAATTAATTTTAGGTTATGGAGTATTGCCAGTATCACGGAAGAACTTTTCGCTGATTTGTCCATAAGATCTTTTCATTTACTCAACATCTAGAATATTATTATTTAAAAAATATATTTCTAGGTTTATTCGCGATTTATTCAACTCGTGTGCAACCTAATGCAAAATTCTAAAACATTTTTTCATTGATGTCAAAGAATAATTTTGCTAATAAAATATTTCAATTGTTTTTTATCTTTTACGTTATCTGTTCCTTACATGTAGTAAGTAAAGATTTGAAGCAAATGTAACGTTACTCCATAAGATGCATCCATCTTAAAATTTTAAATAGAATGAACAAATATTAATTGTTATGATGATTAGAATCTATTCAACATATGAATTTTTATTTTTCTGGGGACTGTGCCATAAGTTTAAATTTCCAGCGTTTAAAGGTCATTAAGCACTCTGATGCTTAAGTGTTTCATTCATCTATGATTTATTCTAAATTTCAGAGGATGTAAGAAAACTAGAAAAAAATCTACGAATATCATTTGTACTTTTTGTAAATTTCACTGATTATTGTCAGATGCATTTACATAATGCTGATGAAATTTATCTAATTGAGAGTCTGTTTAGCTGTGTGAGACTTATTTAAACAAAAATTAAGAAATATTTTGATTGGTTAAAATTTGCGACATCATGAAATATATGCTGATTCGCTAAGTTTTATGACTCGTTATTCTGATAGGTGGAAGGAGTTACTCTGTATATAAGCGATTTTAGTCGACCAATTACGGAGCGCCTTAGTAAAGATTTTTTCTCCGACCCTTCGACAGCTTCTATGACTTGTGTCGCAGATGGTCCAGTTAAACTTGCAGATGGTGCTGATACTGGCAAGACTGGAGAAGAAGTCAGTATTATTTCAGTGCTAATATCACCTATTCTCTTTCACTAAAATACATCCAGGGGGAGGCTACCATTGACTAAAAATATTCATTAAATACTAAAAAAACTAAACTTTAAGTAAAGGAATTTTTAAATACTTCGAGGTAAAATTCTAAATGTAGCTGGTGTGTAAAATTTCATGCCCCAGATCAAGTTAAATAAAATAAGAATACAGATATGGAAGATTTCGTAGTGATGAGTAAGAAATTTAAAGTTCCCAAAGAGAAATCATTTTGCATCGAAATAAGACGTTCATGATTGAGCATTTCTAGTCGGTGTATTTTAGTTGCGAAGTTTTCTGCCTCTCGGGAGGTATAATTTGAATAGTACCCGGCATAATGCTTGCATTTGAATCTTACCCACTGGGAGTTCTATTTTATTCAAATGATATCATAATATGATTTTTTAATTTAAGAAGGCAAAAAAATTACAAAATTGGTGGAGCTTTTATTATAGTGGAAAATGCAAATTGACTTTTAAAACTGTAAATTTCAAGCAACTCATATTAAACCCCTAGAGCTATGCTTGAGGAAAAGATGGTAAGGGAACTTCCAGCTTTTGCATTATTTCGCCGAATGTTTTGATATATATTATAATATAATTGCCTTTGTGTCGATTGATTTAGTATGTATTTTAATTGAGTTGCATGTTTTTAATATGTGTTTCAGATAACTTCTGCAAAATGCTTGTAAAGATTAAAACTAAAATTTTCAACGTACACTTGATAATGTGTTCAAATTTTTGAAATATATGTCTAGTCCGAAATTTGTTCCCTTTGACTTGCATAAATTGCATAGAATGGACTTTTCCCCATATCAAGTGATAAAGTTTTTCTGTTTTCATTTGCTGATACACTTTAATCCTGCATAGGTTTTCGAGGAAAAGAGAAGCATTTTCTTTAAAAGTATTAAAGTTCGTCGTATTATAGACAAGGAAGGTGGAAATGTCGTTTACGTCGCTTACAGTTCTAAATTTGACCCTAATGCTGATGACAATAAAAGTAGATTCAAAAGCAGCTTATGTGCTTTGAAAATGCAGTGAGACAGATTATTCAGTAATTGCAATAATGAATTTTGTAATATTTAATAATATATTTCATGATATTTATGTTTTTAAAGAATTCGAAGGATCTATTACAATCAACTGTCCTTGAGTAATATATTGTTGGTGTGATGTGGGATTTGCTTTTGATGAATTATTTTCACTAGGGATGTTTTCATAAGCTTTGGAACAGTTCTTTTTAGTTTTTTATATTATTTCTAATGCATTTCATTCCAATAGTCGCCTTATCCAATTTCATGTTGAATGACTTGTCAATGAATCCATACCAGTAGCAAAGCCACAGCCTCCATAAACCCTCGCCCCCGGAACATTTTTCAACTTATCAACAATTCATTTAATTATGATTGATGCGGCTTTTTTTCTGGAATTCGGATGTTGTGTAAATTAAGCGGGTAAAAAATTAATAAATAATTGGATTCATTCACTAAAAAAGTCAAAGGTTTCATGCCCCACTTTTTAGTTTGATCGAGAATAATGATGGCATAACTTTGCCTGTAGCAATGGGACCTAAATGTTATAAAAGACAAAAGTAATTGGTCTACACAGCTAATTTCAGCTGGAGAATGTAATTATGATCAAAATTTCTGTATCTTTCCAGGACCACATCAACCATTGTTGTTTTCCTTCAAATGATGTTTTAGTGAATCAAGTTTCTGTACTTCATAGCGTTACTTGATAACTTGCCAAATGATGCTATTGTATACTAATTCAGTAGTGTCTCATCAATGTAATTACTATAAAGTAAATGCACTAATTAAGAGTCATTTAAATCTACAACTTTGGCTTATATTGTATCATTATCGAGTAATGGTTAATCTACAATTGAGATAAAATTTATGAGAGCATGAGAAAGGTCAGATAGTTAAAACTATTTCTACAATTGAAGTACAGAATTAAAATTCAATTCAGATTAATAAATAAATAATAAAATATGTTATTCTATTACCCTAAAGATAATTGGCTGCAGCACTAGCACAAATTTTGTAAATGCAATCTTTTCATATCCTCTAGCAGATAATCAGAGTATTGTAAACAAAAATTTTTATAGTATGTCAGAGTTCATTATGAAATGAAAATCCCTTGCTAGTATTTTTAGTACATGATGCTGGAATTTTTAGCTTGAAGAATTAATTATAAATCCGATTAAAGCTTTTCAAAGTTACATTTTACAAAACTATATTTCACACCCAAACAGAGATACTTGTTGCTGGATACAAACATAATCAGAGTCAAACAAGATAAAATCCTGTGTTTTGCAGCTACTATATAGCTTTCACTTCACCTTGAAAAAAGTCATTTTTCAATTTCAAAATGTTTAGAAAAAATTTGATGCTTGTTCACGCCTTAAAAATAGTTCATTCAGAAAGCACAAGAATTTCTAAAGGGCTACATATCTTATAGCTTAAAGAACAATTTAAACAAGCATTACAATTCTTTTATACTTTATAATCATTTGCTTGAACAAAAAATTTTGAAAGATGCATTTTTTTTCTTTCTCATAAATTCAATTTACTTTGTGGCAGTGAGGTTATGATCATTTTTTATATTTAATATTTGAAATAAAGTTTGATTTTCTTAATATTTGATATACATTTGAAAATTTCATTTAAATTTCAATGAATTTCATGTGCTGCATTTTTTGATGTAAAAAATACCTTTTTATGTTATTTAATGAAAAATCATACGTAGCAGCAATAAAAAAATCTGATCTATCAAAATATCTCTATAAATAAACAAATCATGAAAAGTTGGTAATCTTTTTGTTCTAATGTAATGCATTTTAAGTACAATAATACATTTTGGTATTTCGGTAATATGATGAATTGTTTAGTATGAATGATTTTTGGTCATGTGATTTTAGGATAACCTTGTACTTCAAGTTTTCAATTAAAACTTGCTGCATTTAGATCGTAAGAAATTTTACAATGAATGTTGTAATTGACGGAAAGCAATGTATTTTAAGCTTGTTTGCAAGATGCATTTGTAGTTGGAAGTATATAATGTCAATTCCTGATAATATTTAAGCTGCTAATAATGTGCAAACATGAATAAGTGCTTGCTGCATATGCCCCATGTAGTTTTTTGTCGGACAAAGTCAATTTTTCTTATTTTTGCATATCCTAATTTATTTGAGTGTCACATGAATTAAAATGTTGCAAACTTGGGTTATATTTGCTCTAAGCAGCATGTTATGACTTTATGCATCTAGTAAGGGATGATGCGATCAACTGAAATTCATTACCTTAGCGTTTTATTTCCAGCAGTACGTATGGTGAACCTATTTCACTTTAGTTAGACAAGTTACTGAAGACCTTAAAATGATATTTAGAATAACAGTTTGCCAGATCACAATACAAATACTGAGATTTCTTAATCTTTGCCAATCACAAGGTTAATTTAAATTTTTATGTAAACCAAATTCTACAACATATTTGTCAAAGTTTCAAATTTCAGCCCATTAAAAATTACATACTTTAACTATTATTTTCTCTTTGCTTTCCTAAAAGAGAGGGAAATTGCAATTTCAGTGTCACAAAAACAGAGAGTTCAGTGTTCAGCATGATCATATGTTTAGTGCTATATATGTCAGGATTTCTATATATTACTGCTCTAATTCCCCATTCCAGATCATGATCCATGACCCGTTTTATCTGTCAATATCTTTTGTGAACCATTTAATAACTCATTTTCATTCTATCCGTCTATGCATGATTTTCCAGGATTTGCTATACAAAACCCAACAGTTCATTCCATGAAATTTCTTTACCGACATTTCCAATCTACTCGCAATTGCAGCATTTTTACATCACTGGCTGAAATTGCAATTCCTTTTGGTTTTCCGTAAACTTCTTTGCAATTTTGAGGAGACTCTTTGGATTTCCACAAACTATTGTGTGTTTTGCTTTCTTCTTATCACTTCTTCTTTTTCTACTTCTCCCAGCAGAAGTACGCTAACTCTAGCGGCACGCTCCCATAGCGTGCAATAAGTCAAGGTTGCTAATTAATATACATTCTTACTCTATCTTTCTTTTCTTGTTTGTTGTTCCCTCGCGCTGTGATTACACTCACGGCGTGTTGTATATTTGTAACTTTTTCTTTTTTTCTAACAATTTAGTCACTTTTTGAATTGATTCTCTGTATTACAAAAAGTTAAGAAAACATTTAATATGTACTATGAATACAATAGTCAAGACGTGGGAGGAAACGGACAAGAATTGATGGAAATATATTGCATTCAATTATTTGCGTTGATAGAAGTGAGGACATTCTATCAACACAAAATATATGTAAGCTGGATATTCAAAATATTTGACTCTCCTTGAACTTCTACTGATGTGACTCTTCTTAAATCTACAATTATACAAATCCTCTTGAATTGTGTAGTTGCACAAATCTTCCTGAATTTTACTGTAGCTACAAACAGAATTAGCACTTTAGGAAGTTAATTCCTAACAATATGCAACCTTGAACAGATGGATGACTATAAAAATTGCAGTATCTATGCCTTTGTATCGGTTATTTAGCTCAGAAATTAATTTTCAATTCAATATTAGCATGTTTAATTAGGCTTGGTTTTGCTTGTGTGCAATACATTTTAAACCAAATGAATTTTTGTGGTAGTTCTTTTGCAAACATTATATGTTCTAAAATACTATTTCATATCAAAATGTTTGTTTTTGTGAAAAACAAAAAAAATCTTCAAAGATATTTGAATAGATTGCGTGATCAAATTGTACTTTTTCATTATCTTCCATCTGTACACTTTTCCTGAATTTTTGAGCAGTCTCTCTTTTTTTCTATTAAAGGAGTGTATATTTCAATAGAATTGTAGACCAGACTTTCTATCAAATTAGTAGCCAATCAAGTAAATACTTTTTAATTCCTTTGAATTCAATTTTTTGATGGAATTGTAAAACCAACAACCTGCACATGCATGTATTGCAGGATAGCATACCAGATATTGTACTATCAGCACCAGGAATACTTGGTTCATGCAAGGGAGGCTAAATAAAAAGTAAAAAATCAAGACTTGATATGTCAGCAAGTACCTGTTTTTATAGACAAGCCATACAGAGTGCTAAGTGCTGGTGCATTGTTCTACTTTGCAAGTTGTTGCACTTTAATAGATACATTGCAAGAAATATCATTTTGGTAAGTTTGTTTAGGCAGATGTCTTTGACTAGTGATTAGCAAGCCTGGTGATTGGCAAGGTCTCATTTCTCTTAGAGAGAGTATAATATCAGTTAGTGCCAGCCTGTTTAAGGTTGAAGATATCACAATATAGGAGTACACTCCTTATCTATAATCCTGCATACAAAAAAATATCCTTCCAACTATATCAACACCGTTAACGTCTACACCATATTTCATTATTTTACAAAGTGTTTTCTCAGTGTTTCCCAAATTGACATATCTGACAAATGCCTGACAGAATAACCCCATAATTCAATATCTGGCCAATCCGTGCTGAACATTTATTATTTGTAAACATCTTTCACTCTTCTCTGTTTTTCACCACAATTACCCTGCTACTGTGCAGAGTATTCTTGTTTGTTTCAGAGAGGCTTTCTTCCCACTTAATATATTATATTTATACAATTCTTTTAGTTTATTGTATTTATCTTGCTTGTTTTGCATGTTGCCTATTCTTTTATCTACAGAAGACACTAACTTGATAGTTTTTCCACTCAACAAACTTGGGATATTCCATGGGCCAGTGTTAATGTGGATGAAGTTGTGATTGTTACCAAGATTGTGGAAATGCTGATCAAACTGAGAGCTGAGCTACTATAATAGTTTAATCATTAATATATGAAGATGTTGTAGATGTAAAATATTAGAAAAAACAGTGCGCAAACAAACAAGAGAATATCAACAAACTAAGAAAAATAGTATAGTAATTATGTAATAAATGTGTACAAGAAGGAAGCTTCTCTGAAACTATCAATGATACTCTGCACAGTAGCAGGGTAATTGTGATGAAAAAGAGAGAAGAGTGAGAGATACTTTCAATTAGCAAAATGTCTAGCACAGATTGGCCAGATATTTAATTATGGGGTTACTCCACCAGGCATTTATCGGAGATGCCGATTTGGGAAACACCGAGAAAATGCCTTATGGAATAATGAAAGACGGTGTAGATGTTAAGGATGTGGATATCATTGGAAGGATCTTTTTTGTATGTAGGATTATAGATAAGGACAGTACTCCTATATAGTGACACCCCCCCCGTACGAAAAGATTGGGTATCAAATTAGATACTGATTTGCCCAAGATGAACAGGGTCAATGTTGGAGTTGGAATCATTATCTGTGTTATTGAAAATAGTGTCAATGATGTCCATGTGTATTTTTGGTGTGGTTGAGTGCAGTGATTGAACCATTTTTATAGGTATGAGCCTGCTTTGCTCCTCTGCGCTATGGTGCAAATTATTGGAACTAATGGATGTGTCAGAAAACTTGACCTTTTGCATGATTTCTTCTTTGGAAATTTGAATGTCTTTTCAGATAATGTCTTCAGCAATAATGAGTTTCTGATGTGGATGATGAAGTAGAGCTGAATATCTTTGAACTGATATAACTATGAGCAGGACTGGATAACGTTTTGGTGAAAATGTTGCCTGAATTCTCATTTGTAGGAACATGAAGTAGATGAACATGATTGTTGTTGATACAGTTGCATATGCAATGGCAGTGTACATCAATGTGCTTGGTTCTATTATGATTCACTGGATTGTTTGCAAGAGCGATTGCAGATTAATTGTCTTCATAGATTGTAGATGGTTAAGACTGGTCTCTATACATATCTGTCATGAGTGATCGTAAACAATCAACTTCTTTGGTAACAGTGGAAAGAGCAATATACTCAGCTTCTGTAGACAAAAGTGCAATAATAGGTTGCATTTTGGAAAGCCAGGAAATAGGTTGTCAGGAATTTGTTAGGATTTAATATGTTTTCGCCGTGTATTGTGTTTATTCATCTACAATTCTTTCAGAGATTTGTAATTATATCAATCTAATTTGGTTTGTATGTGCAAGCATAGGTTGAAAATGTTGACAAGATTTACTCTTGTCAACACATGAACTAAGATTAATGAAATAGCATTGAACGTGTAGTATCTCTGTGTTTATACTGCTCTGGTTTTCTGGCTTACACTTGATACAATTCATTAGTCTTGACAGAATCAACCCCTAAGGGAGTTAATTTTATTCTGTAGCTGCAGTACATTTCTTTGGATACCATGTTGAAATTTTAGTTAGCCTATGAGAACAAGTTTCAGTTCTAATTATGAGAACAAGTTTCAGTAACTGATATTTTGTTGTGTTGACAATGTTATCTCACTTCTATCAACATAATTTAGGACGTAATAATATATGTATTCTGTCACAATTCCTTGTGTTTATGTTGTGTTTTACATTCCTAACATAGGTCCATTTGAGAGAGTAACTATGTAGCCGGAAGTAGATTTTGTGTTATCTTTGTCATGAACCCAACTTGCAACTGAGCATGCAGTTAGTGATGGAGAGTATGATTTGGAATCAACTTTTGGAGGATATTTTAAAGTTAGTGGAGTAGATTTGAGATAGGCAAGAACTCTATGTGCTGTGCTGCAATGTGTCTCAGTTGGGTTGGAAACGCGGCAACTGAGTTGCATGACTGTATGAGATATATCAGGTTGTGTGTGTGCACTAATATATAGAAGACTGCCAACAATTTCTCAATAAAGGTTGATACCTTTTAAATTGTTAAGTTTAGAGGTTTGAATGGATTTTTCCAGAGAAATATCTAGAACACCTCCCACAGTTGCTGGTGTCAGTTGGGAAATGTAAGCTTTCATGTGAAACTTGGTCAGAAGTTTCTCAATATAGTGATGCTGAGAGATAGAGATCATTCCGTTTTCATTGGTAGTAATGGACATGCTAAGAAAAGTGTCTAGCGGAAGAACTTCTGAAAGATCAAACTTATTGCGAATGGATTCAATAGCAGTTTTGATTGCTTCCTCTGTATTGCCAGTGATTATTATGTCATCAACATGAATGACCATAATTACAGTATCCAAAGTGGACTGTCTACTAAATACACAGCAATCCGTGGAGGATGGTTTAAAACCAATATTGCATAAGGCTTCTGTGAGTGACTCATTGCATATATAAAGAGCTTGTTTCAGACCATATAGGCTTTTACTGAGTTTGTAAGCCATTCTATTTGTATTGACTTGATGTTTGTTATCTAGCTTGGTAGGTGGCTTAATGTATAAAGCATCAGAATTGGGAATTTCACTTTGAAGGGAGGCAGTCTCAATATCAACAGTGTATATTTTCCATTGATGATAAGCGGCAATAGTAATCAGAATTTGAGTGGATAAGGAAAATGCTGTAGGCAAATATATGTGTATGTAGTCAACATCTTTCTTTTGTAAGTATCCTTTGACGACATATCAAGCTTTGTGTTTGATAATGTTGCCATTGATATTGCTTTTAATTTTGAATATGCAGCAAGTATCAAGAACCTTAGTATTGGATGGAATTTTTACAAGGGTTCCTACCTTATTCTTGCAAAGTGATTTGTTCTCCATGATGATAGCATTTCTCCAAGAGGAGTTTTGCTGGAGTCAATCTTCAGCAAGTGTTTGACCCACCATATAAGGTTTTTTGGGTTCCAGCATGTTGATGGTTTGAAGAAACTCATCAGTTGTTTGATATGCTAGTAGCTTGTCCGGATTGTTGAGTGACTGTATTTTCTTGTTGCACTTGCTTTGAGCAGTCATTGAATGATTATTATATTTGAACAGAGCTTTGGTATCAATGTATTTTGATGGCAAAAGTAAGCTTTCAGAATGTTTTGTGTCTGATGTCAGTAATAAACTGTCAGAGCCAGTTGTATCGTAATCTGAGATATCTTTCTTTGAGACAGGCTCAGTGAAGCAAGTGACATTACGGTTAAGGGTAATGCGTTTAGTCTTTGGATTATAGACTTGATAGGTATTGTTGGCATAATTTTCAGAAAATCCAACATGTAGTCCTTCAAAAGATGTAGGATCAAATTTGCGGTTTCTGGTGAATTTTTCACTTAGAGCATATGCCTTTGTACCAAAAGTTTGAATTAACTTGTGAGATAGTTTTTTGCCGTGAAAAACCTCATGGGGTGTTTTAAATCCATTAGCAGAAGTAGGGATACGGTTGAGAAGATGCACTGCATGGTGGAGTGCTTCAGACCAAAGTGTTTTAGGGCATTGTGATTCCTCGAGGAGTGTTTGGACAATGTTGTTCAGTTGTCCAAACATTCATTCAGCAACACCATTTTGCTGATGAAAATGAGGTGCAGAAAGCTCAAGGTGGATTCTTTTAGACTCAATGTACTGACGTGTTTCATCGGATATGAGTTCTCCAGCATTATCTGAGCATGTAGACCTGACTGTTTTGTTAAAGTATTTAGAGAAACATTCGATATATTCTTGTAAGGATTTTAAGACCTGATTTTTCTTAAGTAGATATAATTTGCAAAGTCTTGAAAAATCATCTGTAATAAACATTACATTGGAGTAACCATTATAAGATTTTGGTATTTTTCCTGTTAGGTCAATGTGTACTCATTCAAGTATTTCATTGGATCAAGATGCTTTCTTGGAGTGTGGAAGACATTTGCCCTTGCAGAGCCTGTAAAACAAACAGTCTGGAAGTGAAGTGTCTGTGAACTTGACTTTGGAGAGAGGATCATTGCGCAATTTTTGCATGTAAAAGAAACTGGGATGTCCAAGGCGTTTATGCCATGTGGCCACATTAATGTTAAAGATAACAGTATTGGCAGAAGATTGAGCTGTGTTTATAACAGCTGTCATTTTGAGTAAATTCTCTTCCCAAGGTAGGGAAACTTTTGATTGATCCTTGTAAAGCAACAAGAATTCAGTATTGACATGTATACTGTTTATACAGAACTTTGCCATTGAGAGTAGATTGTTTCCAAATTTGGGAACAATAAGAGCATCTTTGATGTAGATATCAAATGGTTGTCCGTTGTTATCCAGCATCTTAAAAGTACAATTGGTTGTCCCAGTAGATTGGTGTGTTGATCCACCAGCAACGGTAACTTCTGAGGTATTTTTTGTGAGGTACTCAATTCTTAAGTGTCTCTTAGCAAACTTTGAATTGGGATCAATGAAGTGCGTAGATGCACCAGAATCTAAAATGATCCTGCTGGTATTGTTCCTGAACCTTTTTGATTTAGTTGAGGCTGAAAAGTGATGAAAAACCTGTGGAGGTTCTGTGCAAGACTGTGTAAGATTTGCTGAAGGCTTTGGCATTTCTCGACATTCTTCAGTGGAGTGACCATGTGATTTGTGATATTTGCAGTATGGTCTATCGGACTTGAAGTCTTTTGAGGAATGATGCTTTGACTTGGGTTGAGAAGCGTATTTGTCAGACTGGGAATGTGGTTGTCTTACCAAAGTAGGTTTGTTTGCAGCCAGTTTTGATTTACCTTTGTCTAACAGAATATTGTAATGACCCATGACAAGTCTAGTGTATGTGTCAATGTCATTGGTTTCATTCTCAAGAAGTCATATTTTAGCAGAGTCATAGTTGTCAGGTAATACATAAATTAGCTCTCCAATAAATACTTGATCAGTGAAATGTTGATTCACATGAGAAAGTTCATTGCAAATATTTTTCATGTTTCTGATGAAGTTTGAGGGATCATCAGTTGAATTGAGAGTTGTATTCGTAAATTTCCGGAACAAGTGGTGTGTGTGAACTATTCTACGTTTCTCAAATTTGAGCAAGAGGTGAGTGTATAAGCCTTTACCATCTTGTCAAAATTCTATACAATGTTGAACAACTTCACTACCTTGAAGAGCTGTTACAAGAATAATCCAGAAGTCACTATTGTCTTCAGGATCAATGATTTGGTCATCTAAGTCCGTGAGTAGGTTTTGATCTAGTCTACATACCATAATGTACGCCAGAAGTGACGTCTGAAAAAGTTTCCAGTCCAGGGATTTACCAGAGAACTTTGGTATCTGAAGAGTAGAGGCTTGCAACATAGGCCTATGTCTTGATGACCTTTGTGATGCAGTATCTCTTTCTGGTATGTTGGATTTTAGAGAGCTAAAATCAGCTGAGTGAACTGATCCTGAGGGTATTGACGGTTGAGGTGACCAAGTAGGAGTTTGTACAGCTTCTGATGGTCCACTTTCCATATTGGTTATATGTTGTCTTAATAGAAGCAATCCTTTATCAATGATTTCCTTTAACAATAGTTGAGGTGATCTTCTAGTTTGATAAATAAAATCAATGTGTACAAAATCATTGAGTTCAAATTGATCACGGTTTGGATTTTGTATGAGCAATGCAAAATGGATAGCCATTGCAAAGCATATGTGCTCAAGTAGTTGGTGTTCCATCAATAATCTGTCAGCACTATCCTGAATATTTTGGATTATTTTGTTCAGGCAAAGTGGAGTGTGGAGGTTACTGGAGGCCATTGTAGATGATAAAAAGAAGGCAATGACAGGAGCAGTTTGGATTCTCTTCCAGTAGTCTAAGTGAAAGACACCCTGAGGGACAAATGCTAAAACAAGTAGGTCCTTTGCAAGTTCCCCAGATGTTGCTACAGGTGTGTATCAACTGAGTGAGCTGTTTTCCACCTAACAAGAGGTTTGTACGCAACCTTAGGGTACAAACATTGGGATGTGAAACTCCAATGTGAATCTCTCAGGCAGTTTAAACTTTGCTGATGAGATTGGGTTTAAGTGGCATAGGACTGTCAGTCAGTCACTTTAATTGAGCTTGACCACTGTCAACGCATCTTTCAGTGTGCTTAATCTGTAGTCCTTTTCTAATTTCCCAGAGGCACTAAGTTGAGGTGTGCTCTTTGGCCTGCGGGGTTCAGCTGAGGTCTTTTGACTACCTTCTAGACCCCTAATCTCTTGTTACTAAGGCTCCAACTAGTTGGCACTCCGGGAAGGAAGCCTTTACATTATTAAAGGGCTTTTGTAAAATGATGTTAACGGGTGATCAAATTTGGGTGCCAAAGCAGAAATGTATATTCACCAAAGTAGGCTTAACAAGAGAGTAAAATTAAACAAGCATGTCTATTTTCTGAGTTAGGTTGGGCGGCATTGTGTCTAAAGGACTTGTAAGTTTTGTACAGTTCCAAAGCCCAGTAGTATGGTTGTCCGTGTATAGGACAAGGTATATAAAGGCTTGAAAGTACCTGAGAACAATATGTTGCAGGTCTGTACGTGTAAATTTACGGTAGTACATGTTGTAACAGTTGAATCAAAGAAAGATTAGCCCAGGCCACTTAAAACTAAGCTTCTCTAGCTTTTAAGTTTGAAAAGAAATGCTCTTCCTGCAAGACTATCTAATCCAACTGCTTAACAATCTAATTGAGTGTACAGCTTTCTTCTGCTCAATCAATGCATAAATGCTTTTGCAAGTGGTTGATTGGTCAGTTACTTGCGCAGACACAAAATTAGAAATGGCTATTCAGATTGTTTACCTTGACTCAATGCCCTTTGAATGGGCAACTGAAAGATGAGTCCCGAGAATAATGCAGATCTTCAGATCAGTCAACAAGTCACAAAAACTTGGTTTTTATGATGCTACAGCATCACCTTTACCACCTGAGTGCCTTGATCGAGATTGTAGGCAAACGACCTACCAATTCGATATGAAAGTAGACGGTGTTAAATCCAGTCTGGGTTACAGCCTGATTCTCGATCTATTAGTTGATGAGTACTATTGAGAGACAAATCAAATGGTAGTACTAGCATTCAAAAGTAAGCGCACCAAAGAGATACTTTGATCAATGATGAACAAAGTGTACTTTACTTAATGCCAGGGCCTCAGTATGAGCCTAGGCAAATCTCCGTAGCCTGCTTTCGGAGAGTGACCTGAGTACCTTAACATAGAGCAAGGTTTGCAAAGCTAACCAACAAAAGAGGGACAAGGGAAAAAAAAGAGCAGTGCAAGGTACTATGCGCAACCATGCAGTAGCGAAAGACCCTTAAGTCGTAGACTTAAATGGGCTCAGAGCAATAACAAGCTTGAGTTTCGGATAGAAAGTGAGGTGAGCAGTCCAGCCAAAGTAAGCTAAAAGCACTCCCAGAAAGTTTTTGTAGCGCGCTGAAAGAACCACAGTAAGTATCAAAAGTGAAAATGTGAATTGCAAGATTAGTGGCGTATGCCAAGGCTCATAACCTGTCAAATATAAGAAAAAACAGTGTGCAAACAAACATGACAATGTCAACAAACTAAGAAAAATAGTATATTAATTATGTAATAAATGTGTACAAGAAGGAAGCTTCTCTGAAACTATCAACGATACTCTGCACAGTAGCAGGGTAATTGTGATGAAAAACAGAGAAGAGTGAGAGATACTTTCAATTAGTAAAATGTCTAGCACAGATTGGCCAGATATTTAATTATGGGGTTACTCCACCAGGCATTTGCAGAAGATGCAGGTTTGGGAAACACTGAGAAAATACCTTGGGAAATAGTGAAAGACGGTGTAGATGTTAAGAATGTGGATATCTTTGGAAGGATCGTTTTTGTATGTAGGATTATAAATGAGGAGTGTACTCCTATATTGTGACAGTAAAGATAGTATTGCTGGGTGGATATCTTGGTCATTAGGCATGATAGTAACATTGCTAGTCTAGTTGAAGTTAGACTAGTATCATATAGCTTACTGAAACCATTTTTTGCATCTAGGCTACTATCAAGTGCAATTTTGAAGTTTTGTGCTGATTGGTTTGGCATTGCTTGTACAGGAGTGGGGTGGGAATAATCCATGAATGCTTGTATTTGAGCCAGTACTTGTAAGGTTTACTAATTTAATTTGTACTTAGTTAGTATTAGCATACCCAGATGGTAAGTTGGGGAAAAATTTGAATGTTAATACCTTCCCTATAGAAAAAAAGCAGTTTTTCATTTTGAACAAATTTGGTGTAAACTGATGTTGTGTGCAATATCTATTTGTAGCTGACAATTGTATAATGAAAAACATAGCATAATCATACTTAACATAAACAGTATCATAGCAAAATACTAAATTTGGCAAAGAACTAGAATGATCAGATCTCATATTACTTTAAAGTTATAAAAATGTGTTTATAGAAATAAATCATGTTGCCAATATCAAGAAAAAAAATATTATAAGCTGCATTCAAGTATTGAAAAGGACAAATTATTCATAAAAGTCAATCACAAAGTAATGAGGTGTTTATTTTTCTATGGCTGCCCTAAAGTAATAACGTCATTTGAGGTTTTTAGGCAACTAATCTTAAACAACATATTCAGCTGTATTTTATTAAGTTAAAATTTACACGGGAACCAGTTGACTAACTTTGCGCTGTAGTAAATTACAGTGAAAAAGTCAATTTCAAATCAAGGTATAAAATTATCAAATGAACTATTCTTGCTAATATTTCAATCTTGTACTTCAGATTTACAACAGCAGACAATAAAAGAGAATGAAATGGTTTAATTATATGTTAAATTTCATTTTTTTGCTTTCCTTCAATTTTTGGTAGTGATAACCATTACAAATTTCTACACGGGGTACTTAAAGCCCAATGCAATGTAAATAGAATACAGTTAATCTAGTTTCAGAGCATATACAGTAAGCAATGGCACTCTAGAAAGGATGGTTATGACAGCTGCAGTATTTTTAAAAGTTTAGTTGAGGCAACTGCAAATTGGGTGTCAGTGTTGCTGATTGTTCAAATGGCGTTGAATGTGTTGACAAGTTTGGCTGTTTGCAGTGCTATATAGACTTTTGTACAGCAGAGGCTGGAGTAATTACTTCAAGAAACCTAGAGTTAATGTACAGTTTTTGAAGGAATTCCACTGCTGTCAGTAGCATCAAAATGCCTAAGCTCTTGTACACAAAAAATTATGGCTGATAACCATATTTTGGAGATTCCTGGAAAGAGTAAGTACAAAGAAGTACTAAACACTCTAGGTAAGGTGGCAAAAACTTGTTGGGCAATGGAAAGTTGGCTCAATTTTTGCACTCAAGACCTTGGCAGGTGCACAGAATAAAATTTGTTCTATGAAGGAGCATGTTGCATTCATAGTGTAGGTAACAAGAAGAAATTTACTTGTCTGGGCAGAAGACTGTACTATTGTAGATCTAGCCATTGTTAGCAATGCAGTATAATATGTTTTGGTAGTTGATTTACTTGTAATTGCGTTGTATTTTCTTTCAACTAGAATTGGTAGAATATGAGGAGTCACTGACAGTGGTGAATTGCTCAGATTGACTTGCTATGAATTAATCTGTCAAATAGCACTGATCGGAATTTGAAGTGTGAAAATTGTCATAGTTGATGATGTGCCAAATATAAAAATTCTTTGTCCTTTGATATCTGAATGTTACTCCCTCCGTTTACTAGCTCTTCTACGTCTGTCTTTTGCCATCTTATTATAGTCCTTAAACTGATTTCAAACTTCTTATGGTGGATTTTACTGTTCCACAGTTTACAACATGATACAGAAATAAATTCAACACATGATGCAGAAATAAATTCAACACATGATGCAGAAATAAATTCAACACATGATGTCTTCAATAAAAGTCGCTGGCTAGTTTTCTTCATCAAATTATAAAGCTAGTGAATGCAACGAATCGAGGTGTACCATGGCTAACACTAAAATCATGATTTCGAAAAAAAGAACAGTTATCAAATCTACACTGGGCAAATTTCTTTGATTTACACGGTATCAGACTATCATGTGGGGGAGAAGCGACAAGCTATGTAGCCAGTTGCAAAGGACTTTCGTGTTATTGTACACAGATTTTAAATAATAAAGAGAATCCTCTGGTGATCTTTTTTGTTCGAAAATTTATTTTATAACTTTTCAGCTCATAATATGTTCATTCATGATGAAAAGTCACAAGTAAGACATAATGAACAAAAAAGTTGAAATATTGATGTCTATGCTGTCCCCAGAGTTATGTCAAAAACGAAATGTCAGAGTTATGGAAATATAAATGGAAAACAATTCTTTTCGAATAAATACATGCAAAATTTAGCGTAATCTTTCGTCTGGGACTAAATTTCGGGGTCAAGGTAAATTTAAGCTGAAATATTCTAACTGTCGCCATGTAACGCAGCTAAACTAGAGACCAATGTAGCATAAAATTATGTAAATGATATTGGCTTCACAAGGCCATGCTTTATCAGAAAAGGAAAGTATTAATAACCGAAATGAGAGTCGGGTACAGCAAGATTGTCAAGTACTGTTTACAGCAGAAAAAAGTCTCGTGTATTAAGAGTGCATGTTGAGCACCAATTTTTCAAGATTCATTTTGTGCACATGTACCACAGTGTAAGCCTAATTTTGTAAATCAGTAAAACTTCATAATTTTATTTTATGTTTTAATTTTTGTGGAAAAAATTCCTTCTTTCAATATATCTGCATTCTCAGTAATTCCTATAATTTTCAGAGACTGGTTATAAATACTTAGTTCAAATGTACAAAAAAGCTGTATTTATCATATTGCAAGATTTCCGTATCCTGGTATGCGCTCAATTTTAGCAAACTCCCATTCCTATAGACAAGCAAAGAATTATATACAAAAAAGTATTATTGTACAAAAACTCTGCCTTTTGAAAATGTATTTATCAGAGTTTGTGATCTTACATCGCGATTCAAATATCAACTATATTTTAATATAAAATTTTACGAATAACTGTACTATGATACATCATAAACGATAAAAAAAACATTGTATAAATACAATAGAACACCATTCCTAATTCAAATAAAACAGAATGCAAAAAATATTCATTCAAATTTGCGATTAACAAACCAAAATTTGAATGACGTGCAATAAACTTTGAGTCGAGTTTTGTTGTCTTTTAAGCTTTCATCAAACTGAATAAATTAGAATTTATTTCAAATGAATATCTAAATAATAGAGACCAAAAAATTCATTTATCAAATATTCATAAAATTATCATTCCATTATTGTAACATGAAGACTATAAATAATCCTAACTATCGATATAGAGCTTATTATGAATTTAATACTTAACCATATGCAAGCACCAAGCTACTATAGAGTATGAAAAAAATGCATTAAATATTAGAAAAATATAGCAAATTTTCACTCATAACAAATAAATGAAAAAGCAATAATGTGTTCAAGTTCAACTTTGAACTTTTGGATTTAACAAATAAATTCGGTGGTCCCGACCAATTCACTATATCTAATGTTTACTATGCAAATACGCTGCTTAAAAATATTACCTTATTGCAAAGAGGACACACTGATCTAGTTTTAAGCCAGCGTTGAATGCAATCTGAATGGAACACATGACCGCAGCACCCAAAAGCGATAGAAAGTCCATTTTCATTATTTGGGCTACAGCAGAAAAAAATTGGTTAAATTAGGTCATTTATGAGTCAGATTGAATTTCAAACATGAAACCTTAGTTTTAAAGTAAAAATTTTGCATTTTACAGTTACATTAGATTTTATTACACTATCCACAGTACTTAGTAACAAGAGTAAAAAATTATTGAAAAATTAGTGTTATTAACAGTAATTTAGTTCATCGAAATTCTCTTAAAAAGTTACTTGACGTTTGTGATTGTGAAAAGAACGTTACTCGTGAGGTGAACGTTGATAGAACTAAAGTGATTGTACAGTGATTCATACAGGTAGAGAAATTTAATCCATGAATATTGTTTGTTGGTAAATGCTGCAATTCATATAAATTTACTTGCATGCATTGGGTTCTGGACTACTGAAACAATATAACTAATACTAAGTACCGTGGAAGGTGTGTTGAAACATAAATAAAATATCTTTAAATTTTTGCTGTCAGAAAATCATAATTCAAAATTGTTAGGTAAAAACACCAGCCAGCCTAGGGCTCAGCAACACTTTCGAATATAACAGGTTATTAAGCCAAACCGATCGGTTCCAATTCATTGTATCCAAGTCATTTACAAGTGAAACAAAAAAGTAAGGGAAATAGTAAACAGGATGTCATAGGCAATCTTTTAGTACAAGTAGAAAAGAAAAATGGTTTAATGGTTTTTTGTTTTATTTGAGAGTAGATCACACAAATAATCAGCTTAAAAAATAAAACTGCATAAAGTTTCTGGTGCTATCAAGGGCTAGATACCATAACGTTTGACAAGTTTTATAAAACTCATGAAGTTTAAAATATGCCAAAATATGGATGATAAAAATTAAAAATTGCAATTGAAAATGTTTAAACTATCACGGATACCTCGGGTTGGCTTGGTACTCAATCGAAGGTTCATTCAAACTGTTTCGGCAAATAGCGCATGTATCAGCACATATGTCCCAGCTCCACATTGCTACTGCACTCCATTTTTTTATTTCAAATCTTGGTGCAGACTTAAATCGAAAGCAAAATGAATATTTAACATTTAAAAATCATTCCATCATCAAATTAGGCCTATATAACGAAACAGCAATAATCTAGTCTTCCCGCATTTTAAAATAGTTCTCTTATATAGCAATTGATTATGATAAGATATCGAATTTCTTGGGAATCTTTATTGTAAAACTTTTAGAGGAGCCCACAGCAAGTTGAAGTCAAAGCATACGGGTAAAGTAATATTATATAGCATTTTTGATTCTT
The DNA here is from genome assembly GCA_032358265.1 of Vaucheria bursata. Taxonomy (NCBI): domain Eukaryota; class Xanthophyceae; order Vaucheriales; family Vaucheriaceae; genus Vaucheria; species Vaucheria bursata. The sequence continues at coordinate 76,534 of JAULBW010027054.1, forward strand.
TTGTAAACCCATATTTCGATATGTAAATTTTAATAAACCAGTAAGTATTTTATCAGTGGCACATGAAAGCTTCAACGTTTCCATTCAATCAAAAACGTATAAATATTGAATACCGATGATAATGACTCTTCCTCCCCTCGAACTGCATCATCAACTTCCATTTCCTTTGTCTCGGCTGCCATTATTTCTATTTTAAGAAATAGAGAGATGAAGCGCTAGATTTTGAGGGAACGTGGCAAGTTGGAGGCAATATTGTCACGTGCAATAGTACAGTATGCAAATATGGAAATGGCGGCGCTACCACTTATTATTCCGTTACTCCGTTCTGTTTTTTATTTCAATGACAATTTTCACATGTAACTTAGCTAATATCAAAAAATTTCTGTAACTTAAATGAACTGCACGTTACGGGTATATTGTTTAAATTATCAATGACATTTTTTACTCACGAACATTGAAAAATTTCCAATTTCAGCAAGTAAAACAGTATATCAAAATTAATTTTTCATGAATATCAACCCTATCATTATTGATGAGCTCGAACGTGCATCTTCACCTTGTCATGTGTTTCACAGAGGAACGTCTCGTGAATTTTTGTCACACGATGAAGTTTTTCTAGCCTATCGACCTGGTGTCAACTTCTCCTTAAAGCATCCGACATTAGGCAAAAATTATTTCTCAATATTTTTCATGCTATATGCAGCATCTTTTTTTGATATAGTAAATTTTTTTTAAAGGAAGTCGTGAAGAGAGTGGACAAATCTGGCTCACTAGTTTGAGACTAATCTTTCTATGTGGGGCGAAAAATCATGCAGATTTTCGTGGATTTGATGTTTCTCTTTCACTGATCAGGTACAAAAACATTTTGCTTAGTATATTCTTCCTATTTTGTGTCCAATTTGTAAGAAACATTGTGTATGAAATAATATATAGCTTGAATTAACCAAATTAAAAAATTATTTTTTATTATAAAATTAATTTTTAGAAATATTTTATTGAATATTGTAAATGAGGTTGGCAAAATTAATTACCAAATTCAACATAATCCAATTTTTGCCGATGTTTCAGCACATATGCATAGTTTTTCGCAAATCACATTGGCTAAAATATACGAGTAATCTCTATTGTCGGAAAAATTTTTATGCAGGTGCTTCTGAAAAATTTCGATTTCATCTTATTGTTTTCGAATAATAGTCATTAGATATTAGAAATGACTTATAACTTTGACAATTAAAAGTGTTTCGCCGATCTAAAGCAATTCATATATTAATTATTTATCATCACAGGTAAATATTTATTTTCAAATCGAAAGTCAAGAAAATTCAGTAAACTTTGACTTTAAAGAATTTGCTTAAAAGAATTTTTACTTGTAACGAATGGAGTAAATAGTCATATCATACTAAGTTCAGCATCAGATTTTTTGATATAACTAGTAGTTCGGTGTTCCTAACCGATTTTTTATATTCAAAGTTTACTATAGATTTGTTTCATGAATTATGATTTCAGTTAGTTATTGCAGTTTTAAAATATTTTTCCCTGCACTAAATTCCTATAGCGGCGAATCATTTAATCAGCCAATATTCGGATCGAACAATCTTAGCGGCATTGTACAAGCAAACATCCCTCCAAATCCTACGGCTGAAGGGTCAAAAGAAAACATCGGGTTTGCAGAATGGAAAATTTTCTTCAAAAATGGTGGTTCAGGAACATTCCTGAATTTATTTTTTCGCGCGCTTGAAAATTCAAGACGAACCGCCACATCAGTACCAAATGAATCCGATGTAAATGAATCTGATTGGCTAGCATCGAGTTGGGCAAATGCTGTACAAGCTATTCCTGTCGATAGCAGTGATAGCACGGTGTTGCTTACTTCCGTTTTTCCCCAACATCCATTGTAAATAGTTTTACTAGCAAAAATGAAACGAAGCTGAATTGCTATCAATCTGAAACAGCCATCAAGAATTTTAGTTAATATAGGGAAGTAATATTGTATAATGTACATTGCATGTTTTTCTTAAGGCAGTTTCATAATTTATAACGCTTATGTTCTGGGTATATTTTTGATGGAAGACAAAACTATACTGAAATCGATTTTTACTTCCTTTTTGCTTTAAAAAATATTTTTTTTAAATCTAACGAAAGTACGTAGCATTAATCACAAAATTTTATATTCGATCCTCAATCTTCTGATTCATCAATAGCTAGTGTATTGTAATAGATAGACATCAATTGGTACCTGTCCAAATTCGATTCAATTGGAGTGAATTTAAGTTCTCACTGTATTTTGCTGCTTCATTAAAGAGCTGAGCTTCAAATGAATTTTATTCATTTGTTTTTGATTCAATTGATAAACATTTTTGCATAGAAACTCACAAATTTTACTATGGTTTTATAACTCAAATATATAAAAACGTAAAACAAAACAAATAGTACATTAGAGATGTATACTACTTGGTATTAAGGGCAACACAACAAGCAACTTCCATGGTCAGAAGTAATTTCTGACCACATTACAAATCTCACGAACTTTTAAGTAAATCAAATCTAATCAATTTAAACAGCTGTTCTAACGTATTGTCTCTTCAACCTTCAAGCTGCTTTATAATAAGATAATTTTAAATCTCTCTAATGATCATGAAAACAAATGAATACTTCAAAATTCATTTTTGGACTCTTGGGAGCTGTAAGGACATAATACCAAACAAAATATTATTGGTAGATAATGCAGCTGATCAAAAAGCAAACAAATACAGAACACAATACTAAACATAGTCATTCAGTATTTGTTTGTACCATCCAGCACCAAGAACACCTTGCTTTTGTTAATCGAATCCCTCCGGCTATTTATATGCCTTATTCACTTGCCAATATGACTAAAAATAAGTAAGATGTGTGAAAAAATAGCTGGTACTATAAAAAAAATCAGATGATATACGTAAAATTTTATGTATACAGTTTGAAAAGTCCTGAGCTGAAATTAGTGCAGGAGAACATCAGAATTCTATCATCAGATTTTGCAATAAGTTTATTATCTCTCTGTAACTTTAAAGCTAACATTAATTCAAGAAAAGTTCTAATGAAAATTTCTGAATTGGCCTTTTCCTTCTTTTGTCAATAGGGTTTCAAGTTCTATAGCATCCAAAAAAATGAAAATGACTACTGAAAATAAAAATGACTAATGAAAATAAAAATGAACTTCTATTTGAACACAAGCATCTGCATTGAAGACCAAGTGCACATTTAAGCCATTAACCTACTTGTAGCTTTGCAAGTTGATTACTGAGCTATCATCCCTAGTTTTTCCCAAAATAATTTAAATACATGTCAGGATCTAATATGTTTCGCCGTGTATTGTTTATTTGTCTACGATTCTTTCAGGGATTTGTGATTATATCGAC